>JAUOBV010300557.1:0-11102 GCA_032360425.1 Rubia occidens | reverse complement strand
AAGTCTGCTCATCTGGCACTGTAATGGTGCGTCTGGAGTTTCTGCTTTGAGGATTCAAGTCAAGGTGGAGATTTTTTTGTATGCCTTGAATACGTATTAGCCTATTCAACAGGTTGGTAGAGAGTAGGAAATCCGTAATTCTGGCCTTTCTCTCTAGTGGAATCTGATCTTAGTCGGCCGTGGATGTAGCCAATTGGTGAACCATGTAAATTCTCAGTGTTGTCTTTCACTTTATTTTCTTTGCTTGTTCTTTCTCAGGTATTCCGCACAACAAATGATGTACTACAACTAATGTTACGAAAACATCTCCCGAACTCAAAAAATACATTAGTTTCCCCAAACTCTATGATTTCTTCATTTTCATCTTTAAAATACGATAAATAATCCCCAACTAAAGTGTTCCCAACTTCAGAACATGTATTGGAACCATACATTCCTCATTTATTTAGCACACTCTCCTTCACGTTCTAACATTAGAACATGTCTTTGATGGTTATTCGGACGCGGGAACTCGACCATGTATACGGTGATTGTGTCAGGCCACCAACTTTAAGTGTTGATTCAAAATGGTTGTGCGATAGCAGCCGTGAATTGATTCCACTTTTAGGTGGTTATAAATCAGCCACTTAAAACGGAAGCTGAGCTGTCTGCTCTGCAATAACTAGTGTTGAACGAGTTAATCTACGGTGAGCAATTACGAAAATGGCAAAAGCTCTGGTTAGAACGAGTCGGTGATGATTTTGATATTCCTCTCGATTTTCACTTTAAGTTATCTGACAAATATCTAATGTATTACTTCAAATCCAACTCAACAACCCTTCCCAATTCTACAGTCACATAGCAGAAATTAGTATTTATGCATATTGTTCCATGGAGCTAGCTGGTCAGTACCTTTAATCATATTGTGGTCGTGCTTGATGGAAATGTGCTTATAATTAAACGAAACTGACTTACTTTGAATGCAGATTATCCAAAAAAATTGTCGAATGTTTTGTAACCTTTACATAAAACAACTGAATTATAAGTGGCCATAGTATTCTTTTTTTCCTTTTGACTATGACATTGATTTGTTTCTTAATATTCTGTTAATAATTAATTTTCTTCATTATTTGAATGTTTGTAGTGAAATACAATTTGGATGCGAAGAGTGAATGATACTTCTTTACACAGAGGAGAAGAAAATATCCAAATAGATGTCAACCAGACAGATTTACTCAAACTAGATATCGGAAAATCTCGAGGCGAAACGATGTCATTGTCGAAGAGAAAAATTATTGGATTCCTACGGACACTAAATATTTTTGACACCTCTCGTTGGCCGGGCGAGTGGTTGATGCATGAATAAACAACCGACAAGGTTAACAAGACAATAGCTACTAAATTTTTTATATTTTCTTTTTACAATGAATCTAACAAATATAATGTGAGATAATTATTATTTATATCATCATGCCGTGCTAAATTTGACTTGAAAATTTTAATCACATAAATTTTGGAAGAGGGGACATAATATTCATGTTTTGGGATTAAATGCACATTTAATTAGTTGTCACTAAGGTCATTATTTTTCCAACTTTACACATCGGTTTGATTAAGTAAAATTTTGAATAGATATAATTTTCAGGTTTTAATTTATTACTTTATGTTTAGTTACGTTTAATTTTCATTTAGTTCAATTCAATTCAGTTTGGAATTAATTTGGGATAACTGAGCCTAACTCGTACTATAACATGTGAAAAGTTTGTGTGTTACTCTATGTATGTGTCATCCATGTTTTCTAAAGCAAATATGTGTGATTTTTTAATTGTAATTTTATGCATGGGTGGAATTTGAAATATATATATATAGGAAACAAATAGGCACACAACAATAATACATTTGGTCATGTATTAATTCAACAGAAGAATTACCTGACAAAAATTTTGCTGCTTCACAGTCTATTGTTAATCATCTATCCCAAAGGGTTTCTTCTCCTTATCAAGAGTTTCAAAGCCAATCCTAATATGCTCCACAGTTTATGGGTCAAGCCCAATCCTACTCTTTAGTACCATAGCCTATTCAGGTAGTCAGGCCAGCTTTTCAATCTTCACTCACAAAGTGCTATGATAATGATTCAGCCCAGATGGCTCCATCTCATGGTCAACAACTTCATAGTCAACCCCAATATCATTTAGCTTCACTGGGCCAAGTTTAATCCTTCGTTTAGACACAAGAGCCTATTAGGGTAGTTGAACCAGATGTTCTATCATCATTATAGAGCGATCTAATAATCATTCAGCCCAAATGGCTCCATTACCTGACCAACAGCCCCAGAGTGAAGCCCAATATGGTCCACAGTCACTGGGCCAAGCCCAATCCTTCATCTTGACACCCAAGTCAATTCAAGTAGCTAAACCTGCTGCTCAATCTGCACCAATAAAGGGCCCCGATAGGATGTGCAAAATTTGCATTCAACAATATGTTCCAGGAATGTAATTAGTAAATTACTCATTCTGATTCTATTGCTAGTGAAACTTGTATTCTAAAGCCAACACGCCCAATTCTATCGGATCTTGAAGACAAATGTGTAAAATTTGGCTCCAACAATATGTTATAGGGATGTAATAAGTAAAGTACTCATTGTCATTCTATTACTACTCAAAGTTGTATTCTAAAACTAGCATGCCCAATTCTAGCGTATCTTGAAGACGAATGTGCAAAATTTGGCTCCAACAATATGTTCTAGGGATGTAATTAGTAAAGTGCTCATTCTCATTTGTTACTACTCAAACTTGTATTATAATACTAGGATGCCTAATTTCTAATGTTATGAAAGTTATTTTTGTTTAAATATGATGGTGCAATTCAGAGTTGATGGGAGGGTTATATTGTGGTTCAATTTGTTGAATGCTGATCGTAGTGATTGGGTGTATGATTAGTATGATTCGTGCATATTGTGGTCTGATAGTCAGGGGCGGACCTATGTGGAGCCTGGTTACCCCATGGAAAAAATAGGGGGAATTAGTATTTGGTTACCCCATGTAAAAAAAAATTTACCATTAATATTAAGTATATATATTTTTATACATTAATGGTTACCCATGGAAAATTTTCTGGATCCGCCACTGCTGATAGTGTAGGCACCGGTGGAGAAAGCTCTATTAAAAACATCGTTAGAAGGCGGTTCTATCAATTTTTTTGTGCAACCTCCTTTGGGAAGAGGTTCCGAGTTTGGATGGTCTCTATTTTGTATCCCTTCCAATTTCAAGGCAATTTGAATTATTAAAGGCGGTTCTTGAGAAGCCACCTTTATTGAAAATTGATTAAATGAAGTCCAGGTATGATTAAAGGCAGTTTTTGAAGAACCGCCTTTAATGGATATCGATTAAATGTTGTTCTATTGTAAAATCACCTTTAATGAGCTGAGTTTATTTATTTAATTGGCCAAAATATTAAAACTAGATTTTGATTCAAATACTTAACATGTTTTTGGCCTACTTTCCCCTTCTCTTCATCCTCACTTGCGTCTCCTTCTTCTCTTCACCCTCTTCCGCGACTCCCTTTCTTCTCTTGCACCCTCTTCTTGTCTAGCACCTCCTTTGTTTAATTTTTGTAGATTTCCCTCTCTACCTCCATGCCTTCAAATTTAGCAGCCTCCACTGCTTGCCTTCTTCACCAGATGCCTCTTTCACTCGCCGTCGCCATTAACCCTTGCCACCGACGACTCCGCCTCCGTATCATCTTTGATTTTTCTATTTGAGGTTTGAGATTCTATGATGAACTAAGGTGTGACATTTGATTTTTCAATTAGGTTTGAGTTTGAGGTTTGATTGAGGTTGTGGCTTATATGTTGAATATGTATTTATATTTTGATTTTGTATCGAGGTTCTATGTTGAATCTGTGTTTTGTTTTTTGTATTTTTCAAATGGCTATAACCCGATCAAAACGTATGATACAAGTTCCGAATTTGAAACTGAATTCAGACCCGATTAAAGGCGGGATTTTAAGCGTCTTTGATAGTTGCACGATCAAAGACGAATGGAGAGAAGGTGCCTGAAATTTGTCTTCTGTGGTACCGTTTTTAATCACCCATGTGTCCACTAATGAGATGCATTTTATTGAGTAAATCAAGCTACTTGTAGTTGACTGATAAACAAATTTAATGATTGATATATTTATGTAAGCGAGAGGGGTTGTTTTCATATTTTTTAAAGCTTTGTTCGACAATATGAGGACAATGTGTTTTAGCTTTCTGCTAATTTTCAATAATTACTAACCACTGTATATGTATGCCCCTGAACCTAAAATGACGAACTTTAAATGTCCCATTTTCAAAATTGGAAGCCTTTTTGTAATGCAGTTCTATAGAACTTATAAGGAACCGCCACGTTAATAGCCCTTTCCTTCACTAGTGTCTCCTTTTCACATTTTTCAGTTGCATGAATTCAATTGATTCCATCCTATTATCTTTCATATTTTCCCTTGATTTTAAACCAAGAATTCAACTCTAGATACATATTAAAATGGATTATTCGTCAAGGTAACATGATATCTCTAGCTAATAGTTACATTCTTCACAAATTATAAAATGTTCGTGACACAATGACGCTGCTATACATATAAATTATAAAAAAAATGCTTTTATAACCCTACCTAGTTGATATAAATATCAATATAATCGTTTGATAACTGAAAGTAGAGATATAACCCTACCTAGTTGATGTAAGTGCAATTTTACCCATTCCGACATCCGGCGATGGTCTGGTGGCGGCGGGCAGTGGGTCCGGCGAAGTCAATGCCGGAAATGAGGTCTGAGGGTTATATTGGCACTTACATTAACTAGTTCGGGTTATTTTTGTACTAAAAATTATCTGAGTGTTATATTGACACTTATGTCAAATAGGTAGGGTTATATTGGTATATATCCATATAAATTAAATTCCATATATTCAAGAGTTAGACATTATCATGCTTACAAATTATCCTTATAACCAGTGGCGGAACCAGGAGCTCGGACAAGGGGTGGATAAAGAGTAGAGTAAATTTTCTTTTGCATGCTTACCTACAATGACTCATAACCTACAATGTCCAGTGATATAAGACAAACATGACTCTATGGTACGATCCTTGCATTGACTACATAACATATTTCCTTGCAACAAATAGGAGTTCCGGATCAAGAGTACATAAGTGCTAATATGCAAAGAATGTGGCGCAAAGTCAACTTAAGGATCAACAAAATTACACTACTTCCCTAGTAGGTTATGTAAATTTGATAGAGATGAATTCATGGAGGACTTCATGAGTGTCCATTTTTTCTATTCTATTCATTACCAACCACGAATACACGATAGACAATGGCAATGACAAATGCCATGAAAATTTTGCCTACAGGCTTGTTCACTCGAAGAAACGCATACTCTCTAGAAAACATCTAATTCATCATACAAGCATCGCGTGCCATAAATACTTCAACTTGGCAGCAACAAAGATAGGCAATGCCAATCAACGAAGGTTTGCTAGTAAAAGACTAGGCATTAAAAAATTCAAACAACATGGTTAAGGACAATCTTACATTGTTGATGCTCTTTCGACATGGCCAATTCAACACCAGAAATCGCAGAAAACACTGCAATCAAGAAACCAAAGCACAATCAGATCAACAACCTAAGCAAATCCCCCTAAATTAAGCAACAGGACACTGGAAAAACAATATACCTGAAACCGTAGGGGTGAGAATACCATCACCGATCACCTTACAAGCACCAACGAGAGCCAACAACAGCAAAAACCTCTGCAAAGCTCGATGCTTCTCGAGAGTCGATTTCAACCTGACCCCGAAAGAAGTATGCACAGAAGGACGGATGGTGGAAATGTGCTGGCTCGGGGCGCGAGGGCGGACGGTGACGTCGGTTGGCGGCGAGGAGGCGGTCGGTGGTGGCGCTGCGCTGATGGAGAAAGGGAGGCGAAATGTGCCGAGTCTGAGTGAGGATCAATGAGTTGGAAACTGGGCTGATAGCCAAATGTTTGCCAGTGCTGAGTTAGGGTTTCCCATTTAATTGGCCGATTAGGTTTCAGCCCAATCGGCCCTTATTTTTTTTTGCCGAGTACAAAGTTAAACGACGTTGTTTTGATTAGCAAAATGATGTCGTTTTGATTAAACGGGAAACAAAAAAAAAGATGGATTACGTTTGTCTTCTCCTACTCTTCAACAGCTGGAAAAAAAGGTCCTTCCGCTGGAAAAGAAGGGTTGGCGGAGACCAAGGCTTCCGGCGGCCCTAGACACTAATTTCCGGGCCGCCGGAATGTAAGGGTGGTGCCAGCACCCCCTCGCCACCTCATGGTTCGCCACTGCCTATAGAATACTCATTTTCCACGTACAATTATGGTATATTGAATATATGGTAATGATATTATGTTAAAATACACATTCCTATACAAAATGTGCATATTCATCCAAACATGATTAAGAGAAATCTCGGGGATCAACCCCTATAAATACCAAGGCATTCATCCATTCCATTCATTCATTTCTCAATACTCACATCGATTTTTTTTTGCATGACATTGGCCTAAGAGTTTTCCCTCGGCCACCCTCAGGGAGTTTATTTTGTGGGGTTGGCGCGTTGAAGTAATGTTCGGCTGTAAAATTGCGGTTTGACATGCATCAATTGGCACACCTAGTACCCAATTTCCAAAAACCAAACACGTTGTTCAATGGCTTCCTTGAAGAGAAACATGTGCAAGGGTCATTCGCATGCGGCTTACAGCCATGCTGACGGAGGAGGTTTGCTCCAAGAGACTACTAGGGGTTTAGAATCATCTTGAATGGCTATTCACCCTAATTTTCCTATTTTGTAAGCGTTTAGTGTCAAACATGTTTTAACTCGATGATTTGGTTTAATTCTACGTGTTTTAACTCGATGATTTGGTCTAATTCTATGTGGTTTAGCTCGATGATTTGGTTGGAGAAGGTAATTCGAAATAACTGTAGTAGATTGAATGCCAACCTCTAGGGTGGTAGTAGATTGAAAGCCATTTTCCAATGTGGTAGAAGAGTGCCTTGGTCGGAAGAAAATAAGAGAATAAATGATCAAGTTTTGAAGCAACAAGGAAAACACATACACATGGCACATAACGTGCCACTTACAAGTTTCAAATTGGCTTTAGGATGATCCCCGAGAATGAACTTTGTAAAATTATATGGTTCGTGTAATCAGAACGGATCATCAATCCTCGAACACAAGGCCCAGGAAATGGACCGTGTAAATCTACATGGTTTGTTCTAGATACTTGGGCACTGTGCGTGTCATTTGGTCTACGGTTTAATGAGCCAACTTCTCTCTCTCCCCCCACCTATAAAAGTATCCCCTTTATCCATTAGAAAAGGGGAAGTGGATTTCTAGGTTTTCCATTGTACTTTTACATTCTTTCTTCATTTATTTCATCATTTTTGGCTTCCTTGATCCAAAATTTGTTATGTGTTATAGTAGCCAAGGCTAGATTAAGACTTGGGAGCATTTGCTAAATATGTTTAGTAATTTGTGAGATACTAAAATTCTTTATGTGTATTGCCTTATCATCATTACTTGTGTTTAATTCTTATACCTGACTACAGTTAGGGTTTAAGACTAATTGATATTATTGCATGAATTAGCGCTTGGATCGAGAATGAACTTGAGATCATTTCATCTATTTTTCAGCCTGGTTAATGGTCAACTTGAAGGTCATGTTTAGGAGTAACAACTAGGCCTGATTGTTGGTTGTCGATTTATATTAGGCTATAATGCGTGATTGGGTTGGTCTATGGACAATATGTGAGTTATGAGCGACTAGGTCAGTAATCTTATCATCATGTCAGGGTCATATAGTAATCTCGACGGTCATGTCCCTAATTTTTGGCAAACTAGGTCGTATAGACTCTTAGAGGGTAATAGGGAGACACTGATGCTATGGGTTGTAAATGATGCGCTTTAGAGTGGGTATTCACCGCTGGTCCTGGGGAGCTATGCTATTCCCAGGCTTGAATTTACAGAACATTTCCACGGGTTTATTAACCTTAGGAGTAAGGGTTATGAGGTGACCTTGTGTGTGCGTCTTGTAACTAAATCGAAGGGAGGTGAGAGATGACGATGGGGAGGAACCACCGAGTGACATGAGTTTCCAATGAATCATGCTCTCCAAATCGTGTGATCAAGCATAGATTAGGAAATACTTGTATTATGTGACTAGAAATCGAGGATCAAATTGTAAATACTAAACATGTGACGTAAATGCCCTCAAGGCTCTTACTATCATGTTTACACTCTAGTTTTATTTACATGTTAGTTTATTTGTTATTCTATACTCTTAGCTTTTAGTTACTTACTCAAATAACCCCTTTGGTGACTAGCACACACTTGGTGACGCTTTTGTGTGTGTTTCTATGTGAACATATCCTTTCAAACCTTTTTCCATAAGGATACCAGACTTACGAATGTCTACTGTTTAGTATTCGTTAGTGATAGGGAAGCAACATAAACCTTATCTTTGATTTGTACGTTAGTTCCAACAACTCTAACGTGTCTGTCAAAGTGTATACCAGAAACTCCTTGAATCCGTCACAGAAGCTTCTGAATAATTTTACCACTTATGATGGAGAATCTGATCTGGGTAATTTTCTAATGGCCTACCAACAGGTTATGGTATTGAAAGACATTCCTCTTCATGCCACATGCAAGCTAATAGGCTTATACCTCAGGGTAAATCCTTAGTGGTTAGAATCTTTATCAAGATGGCAACTCACTGATTATCATAACCCCAATTGAAACCTACATATACTTTTTTGACAACTAAATAATTTTACCAATATGGTGAAAGATCTAATGATCCTTCAAGAAAAGCCTAATAAGTCAACCACAATTTTATTCAGGCATTACATGGACGAAAGCTTGTATGTCATTGATAGAATAAACACCATTATAATATTGGGATACATGAACCATGTGAACAATGACACTCCATCCACCATATTGTAACTCAAAGTTGTTGTGGATACATACACCAAGGTAGAAGAAACCCTAAGTGAGAGATAAATAATGATCAGACCAACTGAAGAGCTAGATCGAATAGGCAAAGGAAAGGCTCATATCAACCTAAGACCCAATTCAATGTATATACCCATTGGAATGGATCAAGGCCCAGTATACTATCCACCAAAAAACACCTTTTTCCTCTGCCAACACCCATGCAGAATAACCCATGAAGAAGGACGTCATCAAAATACTATGATTATTATAGGGATAAAGGGTATGACATAGATGAGTGTTGCCAAAAGAAAAGGAGCAGAGTTGCAAGGACTCTAATCCTAGGCAGAGGGGAAAAAAGCAAGACATGAGAGAGAATCAGTGCCACAACACGAATGAGGATTGGCGCTCAGCCGAAGATAAGAAACTAGCTCCTTATAAGGGCAAGGTGGTAAACATTAAAAAAAAGGATTATCAAGGATGTTATGTCAAATAATGTAATCAAGAACCGAAACGGATCCAAATATCTGGAGAAACCTAGGGATAAGCATTTCAAGCCAAAAATAGCCATCACATTCTAAAATGCCGATGTGATTCCTAACAATATGCTGTATCTCCATCCTACAGTGATTTATGCAAGAAATTCCTAATAAAGAATCTTCATTGACGATGGAATCATAGTCTGATGCATGTCAAACCACGCCCTGATAGCTGAACCTTACTTCAATGTGCCATGCATGGCAAAACAGACTACTCGGGGGTGACCGGGAAAAGAAGCTATGATTTCAAAGTCTGAACAAATATACAAGAAAAATAACCTATTACTTCACCCCTTTTACCTTGGTTTTTTTTGGCATAGATCAAATAATAAAGTTCTTTTACTTCGGTCATTTTTTCAAAGTAAAAGATAATATTTACCTTGTTTATAAAAAAAAATTAAGGTAAATAATAGACTTTTACATCGGTTCTATGGTAACCAAGGTAAATATTTTAAAAATTGAAGTAAAATGTGTGACTGACGTAGGTGCGACATCGACAACATGGGTTTGACCAAGCACTATTAGTCATTCATGACATAATCAATTTTGCAGTGTTGGTCGGTTTGACTGAATTGCTGACGATAGGATAGGGAGACGTTGCATCTGTCAGGATTTAGGTAGTATTTTTTGTTCCTTTGACCAAATTCAATCATTATACCCAAATATTTCTTCCACAATTCAAGATGGCTCTACAAAACCAAATCTTCATTGGTGAATGTGGGTAATAGGGTTGTGGGTTGTGCTAACTCACCACTCAATTAGCAAGTAAGTATTCCAATACCTAACTTTGTATTTTCATTTTCAATTTGGGTTCTAGGTTAGTTCAATTCATATGAGATGATGTGTTTAATATGGGTTGATTGAAATTAGGCATTGCATTATTGTATATGGGTGATATGATATGTGTATGGAAATCACATGATAATTAATGTTTTCATTTACATATGTGAGTGTGATATGCATGGAATACATGAATTAAATGAATGCATGTGGATGTATTTGTTTCTAAGATGCAACCCTAAAGAATGTGTACTTCTTATTATATTGTAGGAATGTCTATGGATAAAACTCTTTGTTTTGATGAAGATTGAACAAGCGAGGGGTATCAATCCTTTGTACCTAACTTCATTAAATATGCATTCGCAAATGTCGCAAAAGAGCATTTGTCATGTGTATATTGTCTTTGTATGAAGTATCGGAACACCGTTATTCATGAATACGCAACTGGTTTGAAGGATGACTTACTTATATAGGGTTTTGATCCAACATACAAAATTTTATTTTGGCATGGGGAGAATGTGGATGAGCATACTAGAAATGAAGTACAGACCGAGAAGGATGATAGGATGGATGAGTTGGTAGAGGAGATTGTCAAGAATTATAGTGGTAATCCGAAAAGACTTTTAGACTTGCAGAGACATAATGAGACCCTTCCATAAGATGGATGCCCGAAGGAATGACAGTATTGAAGATTACGTTGAAGTTGATAAATGTTAAAGTTAAGAATTCCTATAGTGATTTTGGGTTCTCTGGTTTGTTGAAAGTGTTGAAAGAAATGCTTCTGGTTGGCAATATAAT
>JAUOBV010300340.1:0-11105 GCA_032360425.1 Rubia occidens | reverse complement strand
CGTACAATTTCAACTTAAAAATTACACCATTTGTTTATGTTATAGTTTTTAGGTGGTTCAAATTACACCAAGTTGTTTTTTAAGCACACATAAGAATTTTAAAAAAAAATACCTTAATTTATATTTGAAACATTTACAAGCAATAATTGAAGTACATTTGAGTTAAAATTTAAGAACCAAGTTACATTTGAAGCACTTACAAGCAGTGGTTGAAGCACTTACGAATTATACTTTAAGCACCAAGTTATTTTTGTAATACATACAAGTTATTTTGTACCATAAGATCATTCATGATACATGGTCCCAAGAAACAACCTCGAAATAACTTGGTTCATTCATGACCCCTTTAATATAAGTAGTACTGCAACAAAAGCTCTGCTGAATATTTGTGCAAGTCAACTGAATACATGGCAATACAAACCCCAGTTCATGTTTCACAGATTTACAGCATTATCATAATATCACTGCAGAAAGTGTTTGTTAGATACTTGACACCAGAATAAACAGCCATTGCCTTGCATATCTTTCTCCCCAGCATTTCATCTCTGGAGCAGGTTTTGGCAAGCATTTCAAAATCTTGGCACAATATGAGCATAGCATAGTCAGGAGCCATAGATATCTGGACACAAGCAGAGCATAATTAAAGCAGAGGTCGAGCACACTCAATTTACAAAAAAAACATAATAAATCCTAGCACATCATGATCAGAGAGCAGCATAATTAGAGCACCAGAGCACTAGCATCAAAGTACAAATAGAATTTAGAAGCAAGAGCATCAGAGCACCAGCATAATTATATTCAGAGCACCAGTATATCAGAGCACCAGTATATGTGACAGGCTGTAAATTGACAAAGTGACCACTAATGATGTTTGAAGTAAAAGTGAAACACTCAACAAGAAGGAAAATTTCAGCAACAAAGTGAAAGTGAGAGTTTCAATCCAACAGAGTATCAGTTTCTCTGAGATGAAGAGAAAGTGAAAATAATGCTTCATAGAAGAACACTCAGCAACAAGGAGAATTTCTTTTTGTATTCAACAGTATGTATGACATATTCTTGATGCAGGAAAAACGTCTTATTATAATAATGCCGGTGCAATTCGCTCACAATAATAACAGCAAGCCAAAGCATTTTCCCATGCAATCTTGTTGTGTTTGACCTTCAAGAGTAATAAACATCAAAGAAAATGTTTAAGAAAAAATTTCCATCAATACAATTTAGAACCACTTATTTTCATTCAGTTGTACACAAAAACACATTTAAAGTATGCAATTTGCTTATGCATTTTCGTAATAACTTCACACGTATATCACCAAGATGACAATGAATAATTGAACCTTCCTCACAATTTATGGATTTCAGAAGTAATTTACGGCAATCTGTCAGGACAACATAAGAAATTATATTCGTACTTGAGATACACCATTCATACCTTTCACCTTATGGAGGAAACATAACATAATCCACCAAACTTTTTTCCTCCAAAGCTACATCATAAACAGCTTCAAGGGCCGTAATATCTCCCGGATGAAGACATGGATTATTTGTAACAACAACCTTCCCTTCTTTACTCGAACAAAATTCTGTTCACCATGTAGCAGCTAATCTTTCCGCATTCCATAGTCCAAAGTTCCAGTTTCATCTAGGCATCCCAATAGGATCTGACTCCTTGGAACAAATAGCCTGCACCTCTGTTGATTGAACACTCGGCAGGTTTAGGTCAACAACATGCTCTAGTGCTACAAGGATTCAAAAGATTTTCAATTATTGAACAGAAAGAAAGAGTGATGACAACGAAATAAATAGTCCCTGTACTTTATTCTTGCATCAAAATGCAAGAAAAATCAATGTAGAGGATTTTAAATTCATTGTGCTCTAACCCAATCACATACTAGTTGTAAAATAACATTTTTAAACAAAAAAGAAAACCTTACATAAATGGTCAGAATTGTGTTAATTTGTGAATTCTTCACTTTAGAATCAAAGATACTGAAGATAAGTTCACAATGCTAGTACTGTATAAATCAGTCTGTGATTGAAGCACTTACAAATTGAGGACGATGTTGAGCCAGCAACGGTAGTATGAGGTTCCGTGGATCGTTCGATTGGCCGGATTTTACCTTTGCTAAGAATGCTTTCAAGCTGTGATTTCAGCCTCTACAACTCCAGCGAGATCAGTGGTTATGACAGCGGAGAATGACGAGAATCAATACGGCATCGCGTTCTGTGCGTATGACATTAGTACGAGAGGAAGGAAGGAGAATTTTTTTTGGAATGGGGCAGCACCACCGCCGCAGGGAAGGTTGTCGGCATCTCTCCCGGCGATCGAGCACATGAGAAAGCTGAGATCTGCGATGAAAAGTCTGACAGAGACTTTACCAAATTAATTAGTTTTAATGTTAGTTTTTTTTCTTTAATTTCAATCGTTGATTTATGTATATCAATGGTTAGGATGTGTTCTCACATAAGTGAGTGTTCTCACCTAAGAAGGGTGTTCTCACATGATCCCTATTGTATACATACATATATACATACATACATATACACATACATACATATATATGTATATGTATGTATCTAGTCTATTATTTACCTTTATATGTGTAAACCCTTAGGAGAATCACTCTTCTTCGTGGATGACCCCGACTTGCCATTTTCTACTTAGTTGTAGTTGGGAAGCAATTAGGGCTTATAAATTGTATTATTTAGAGGTACCACGACGACCTCCCAAGTTTTGGTACCACTGCCGATGAAGAGGCTTGTATTTTTAAGTGTTTGGGCATATTATGTGTGAATATGTGCTAGTTGTGAATATTTGTTAGTTTGCTTTTATTTGGTTTTTATTTGATCTTAGGTTGGCTTGGAGATGTATTGTTTGAGTTCTTGGTGTATGGTTCGTACCCGATCCTCTTCTCAAGAACCCTGACACTATGACCCCAAGTTAGAGTTAAATTTATAAGCACTTCGTTCTTTAGAAATATATGATATAACGAATGTTACAAGGTATCACACAATAGTATTTATATTTATACACCAATTAAATTTGTGGTCAAATTTAAGAAATTAGAACTAAATGTATAGTTAAATGGTATATTGAAATAAGACTTACAACATTTTGACAGCTTCAATTGTATTCATTTCGCAGCTTCATTTGGTGAATATGAATCTAAAAGGTATACATTTTATGTGTACAATTGTGTACATTGTGCTTGAAATTGAGTTTGGTTGATACTATTATACATAAAGATAATGGGCTGGATTCCTTTATGGTATTAATATGTTTAACTTGATTTTACAAGGTATATTATATGTGTTGATGATGAGGCATGAATTTTATGTTTTCTTAGTACAATTAACATCTCATTTTAGCTTGTTTTGTTGTTGGTTAGTTAAATTTATAGGTGTTTTAAAAAAAAGATGATAAGAATCACCTTTTGTGATTATTTTCCCTAATTTCCCTAGTTTGTAAGCATTTAGTGCCTAACGTGTTCTACCTTTATCATTTGGTCGATTCATATGTGTTTTGTGAGCTTATTTGGAGACCATCATGAAGACGGCCATTCTGCAGGATGGTAGAAGATTGAATAAGGCTTTTCATAATAATGGTGGAAGAAAGAAGCTCATTTACAAAGTGGTATAAGATAGATTAAAGAAGGAAGGAAAAGTAACGGGGGACGAGTGATCCAGTTTTTTGGAGCCAAGTTCTGAGAATGATTAGAGATGAATTGGTGTCCATGAATAGCACTGATCGATTCTTCTTCACTAGTACCATAAAAACGTCTACAAGAACTTCCAAAATGGATCAGCGATTCACCTGTAGCGATTGAAATAAGAAGAGGGTAGCAACAACTCCTTTTTGCGGACCCCATTATATGTCGCGGTCAGAGAAATTCACCCAGAAATTGACTTTTTGGTCATTTATCTTCTCTTTCCTTGGACTATAAATAACCTTCCTTCTTCCCCCATTTGTTTGAGCCTGACTCGGGGCCTTCAAAACCCTAGTTTTTACATTCCGCTTTCAATTTCTTCCATGTTTATATGTGAATTGTGTTCTATGTTATGGGTTTTAGTTATCTAGGTTAAACATACTCTTGGGAGCAATTGTTAAGAATTTGTAGTATTAATTTGTGAAATTTGGTTTATCCTACTTTTTTCTTTGATTATCAACTATATTTTATGCTTTGTTGTGTGATTAATGCATGATTTAGACTAGTATGATCAACTAATTGAAGATCGTGAATTGATTCTTTTCTAGATTTTAAACCCGGAAGAATTTATATTTTTATCAATGTGATTATCGTTGGTTAAAGTTAGATTATAATTGGGTGTGAAAACTATTTATGATTATTGATTGGTAAAATTGCTTAGATTTGTGAAGAATTTGAATGAGGTTGCCTAATTATCGAAGTAGTACACTAATGATGCCTAGCATGAAGGCCGATCCTCGTAGTCATCATTATAGAACATAATTGTTCTATTCTGATGTTTCTCTCTTGTAGGATACTGTGTCAGTTGTATTCGGTCTCCATGTTTATTGCTATTTCTAGGGAAGTTTATGACACCGATCGTCTATAGTGACCCGAGGGTAAGGATTATTGAGAGGCGCCGATCGACTATTCTAACTATAACCGAGGAAAGGTGAGAAATGTCTTCACTCGAAAGGTGTTGACAAGTTCTTCACAATATGTGGTTAATGCATAAATATAGGATAATTAGCCGAAAATGAAAGGATAAGTAGAAATGTAAACCAACTGTGCCCAAAACTCGTTATAATCTTAGTTACGTTTTTCGTACTTGTTTTAATTTTATTTAAATATTTTGTGCTAATTGTTTGTTAATCTAGTTATTTAAAATAGTTGTAGTTGTTTCTAAAATCAAACCCCCCACCCCAAAAGTTTCTACCACACACTTAGAGTGACATCTTTGTGTACTTTTAACTATGTTTAACAATTGATAATACCCCTTTTTCCTCGTGGATGACTCCGAATTGCCACTAGCTACTTTCTAGTAGTTAGCTGCAATTAAGGCCTGTAAATAATATCTTTGAGAGGCACGATGACAGCCTCCCGAATTTTAGCGCTTTTGTCAGGGGAAATGCGTGTTATATTGACTGTTAGTGTAGTTTTTTTGTGTTTTACGTCTTTCTTAGTGTGTTCTTGTTTGTTAATAGTCCGTGCTTGTTTTGTGTTTGTTGTTTTATGGTACGACGTATTGTCTTTGTTCTTAGTTTATGGTACTTACTTGTTCCAATAATAAAGAACCATTACACAATGACCCCAAATTCTTTGTTCTTATTCTTTTTGCTTTTGTTTTGAGTATGTATTTCTTTAGTTATTGGTTTACATTTATCGAGAATCCTTGCACTACGATTCCATATTTTTTAAGGAAAAAAAGAGAAAAATTGAAGATCTCACTTGAGAGAACTCATGATGAGAAGAGAGGCTCAACAAGAAAGTTTTCATAGGATTTTTCATTTCGACCATCCTATTGAGAATTGGTATTAGTTGAAAGATAAGCACTACGAGGAGAATATAACCCTTTATTTTCAAAACCAAAGATACCATGAGAAGTGGTATGAAGAGGTTGAAGTTGTTGGTTTTCAAGATCAAGAAGCTCAAGAATAGTATCTATACTACGATTCTTAGAATTCGGAGTGGAGTGGTAATCCAGATTTGTGGTATTGGAATGCACCAGAAAATAGCACTATGAGCAATAATATTGGCGTTCATCATCTTATGCCTTGTCCCAAAACCATGCTAAAGGAAGTGGTTCAAGCTCAAATGAGGAACTCATGCAAGAAATATTGAGTATGATCCAAGATTTTGAGGCTCACACTTCCTCAAGATTAAAAAACATGGAGACCAAAATTAGCCAACTTGCATCTTCCGTGAGCCGCTTGGAAGCTGGAAACTCCGGAAAGCTTCCATCACAACTTGAGGTGAGTTCTGAGCCTACCTTATCTCTAGTTGAGCCGATACCCCTGGCTAAATACCCAATTGTCTTTTACCCTTCTTCAATATGGTAGTGAGAGTATCACACTTCAAAAGCTGAACTACCCCAGCTGTTGTGTTAGCTTCCATTCCACCACTAGTCTCCACAATAATATCCATAGGCGGATAAAAATTCATGTAATGTTTTCTCTAGTTCGCTTATTTATGGTAATAACTATATCTTTGCCAATTCCTTCATCGAGCGAAAGACATGACCCCAACCCCCACCACCCTCGCCAAGACTTTATCCACTGCACAACTTTACTTCTATAGCGCCTCCACTGTAACACCTTTATCCCCAACACGAATGATATCCAAATTAGAAATATCTTCGCATATACTAGCCAAATCATTTATACCATCCTACCTCGGCTATTTTAGTGTATATATTGCAAAATAAAAAAATTCATGGAACCATTGAGTCTAGCTTATTTAGTAGCACACAAAGATAACCAGGACCAACAGGGTTATCCTCTTTTAGCATCCTAATATCACCACGTAAAACATCATTAAAATGACCCTTGTCCTGAAAAAGAAAGTGTACCCTTTCCGATTCCAACACGTGTTCATCACAAAACCATCACCCCTCTTCCAACGATGCTCATAAAAGCTTCAAATTTTCAGTTAACTCACTGACCCTGTCCAGATAATCAACATCTTGTTGAGCAACGAATATCATAGCACCACCCACCTACGTAAACCCCATCCTTTTACCACAAATAAGAAACACCACCTCACGTTCAAAAAGAGATATAACACCTCCTTAGCCGACCCAAGCACACCAACCTTTTCAGGAATATCAATGCCAAACTCTTGAGAAAGCTTAATGACACCTATGGGTGCTAAGTCATCCACCTCCATAGTATTATAACCCTCAAATTCGTTATTTATGAGGATTCAAAATGTGATTCTTTAACCATATGGTCATGTTTTTACCTCTCCTAGTTGCTGCCTCGCTAGCATGGTGTAAGCCTTGATGTATGAGGAGCGAGCCTAAATTTGAAATATCACTATCATTCTCATGCTGTCTATGAGATGTGCCAACATCCTTGTCTGTGGACACCATCCTTTATCCATTTGATAGCCTCATAGATGGGAAAAATGAAGTTAAAATGTCCATTAACATAACCCCCAAATCATAAATGCATATTTTCTAGAAGAATAATCTCACCTTCCCATAGGCTTATCCATCCTCAAAAAAGAAGAAATAATTTCCTTCATGGAACTTGTTTCCTTGTTACACCTCACCTCCCAAGCTACATGCACCGTGTCGATCCACGATAACATTTTGCCATTACCACAACATTTAACATAAAAAACCTTATCCTCCTAAGTATCAAAATCACTAAAAAAAAGCCCCGCACAACATCAAAACTTGACACCACTTGGTAGAAAGCTACCTGAGGCTCAGCTACCTTCACCCTACGAAGGTAATAAAACGTAAAAAAATAGCTCAAGGTAAAACCACTTTTGTGCCTCACGGCAACCTAAAACCTACAAGTTTGGTCACCCCCTCAGGATGCAACTGTGCAAGAGCAACCCCATAATCCCTAAACAACCCACAAACAAATCCGTGATGGAAAACATTAGGCCAATCAACAAATGATGTTTATACACATTAACAAACCTAGATGGAGGGTCCTTCACCTTCTCACTGACACAAGGGATCCTAACTTCATAATAATTCAGATACAAATAACGCTCACTCGGGAAATCATGCCATTAAAGTTCATTATGCTACTCTCACCTTTACCCTAGTTCACCATTCTGCGGAAATGAATAACCTAACAAAGGCTAAATTTTATTCTATACTTCAAACCCATCATTATTAACCTTCTGTTCACCAGAGATTCAAGAAAAAATTAGCAGTCGCAAAATAGGCCCACTAAAAATAAGATCATATACGACAATGAAAAACACTGACACTACCACAGAAACACCCCCTCTAGCACCGATTTTTTGGCACCAGTTTTGAAAAATCGGTGCCAAAAATGAATTAGCACCGATTTTCAAAAAACAGGGGCCTGTGTTAAAAACCGGTGCTAAAAATTTTAAAATTGAATATTCCCGTCATAAATTTCAAAAAATTTGCCAAAATTTAACAGGTTCTAATGTAAAAGAACCGGTGCAAAATTTTTAAAATTCAATCTTCTCGCCAAAAAATTCAAAAAAAAATTGCCAAAATTTAGCACTGGTTTTCAATAATTGGTGCTTATGTTAAAAAAATCGTTGTTAACATTTTTAAAATTCAATCTTCCTGCCAAAAATTTTCAAAACATTTTCCTAAAGTTTTAAAAAAATTATCAAAAAATTCATGAGATAGGCGCAGCTACGCGCAACCGTTCTAAGATAAATATATTTTTGCTTAACAATCAAAATCATTTACGTTTTTTTGTTGATTTTAACTAATAGCTAAGTTGATTTAAATTAATCAATTACCAACCTTTTCTGCCCTAATATATATGAATAAGAATAAAAAAAATTGACGTTAACTAATTAATGTACAACCTTAATTGATTTAATATATACAAATACAAATATTTTACTTTAACTAATTAACGGCCCTTCTATTCACCCATACATGCCCAAATCGCCAAGTCGCAATCATATATTATTCAATTGAATTTTAGTGTCTCCAACTTCTTGATTCGACACTTCCAAAGTTCTTCGAGTGACCTAAGTGCAAAAAGTAAAAACTTTACTCGTAACTCCAAAATGAAATCCGGTCGAACGTGGTGCTTCCCTATACACCCCCATTTTATTTTTGAATCCGTAATGGAATATTTATAATTGATCGGGCACACAAACATATCTGTAATCCTTTTCGATCTCTCTTCCTTACTTCTATGTAATCAACTATAAGTTACTCTGGAACATATACTAATGCTTTCCCACAATTTACCAAAAAAAGTATATTATTTAATATTTTATATTTAGATATGAATAAAAAAATAATGTATTTTGGAGCAATGAATAATGGGGAAACACAATTTTGGGCCAGGGTGTATTTTTTGTTGACTTTCGACGCCCTTCCATTCACCTATACATGCTCAAATCACAAAGTCGCGATCATATATTATTCAATTGAATTTTAGCGTTGCCATTTCATGATTCGACAATTCCAAATTTCTTGGAGGGACCTAAGTGCAAAAGGTAAAAACTTAAATTGAAATCCGCTCAAACGGGTGCTTCCCTATACACCCCCATTTTATTTTTCCAAATTCGTAACGGAATATTTATCATTGATCGGGCACAAGATCATATCCCTAATCCTTTCTGATTTCTCTTCCTTACTTCTTTGTAATCAACTATAAGTTACTCTAGAACATCTACTAGCGCTTTCCCACAATTCACCAAAAAATATATATTATTTAATATTTTTATATTTAGTTAAGAATAACAAAATCAAATATTTTGGAGCAATGGATAATGGGGAAACACAATTTTGGGCCACAATGTAATTTTTCAAAATCATATGCAAGTTATCAATGTTGACTTTCGAGACCCTTCCATTCACTCATACTTGCTCAAATCGCGAAGTCACAATTGTATATTAATCAATTGAATTACGGCATCGCCAATTTTGTAATTAGACAATTCCAAATTTCTTAGAAGGAACTGAGTGCAAAAAGTAAAAACTTTACTCGTAACTCCAAATTGAAATCCGCTAGAATGCGGTGCTTCCCTATACACCCCCATTTTATTTTCAAAATCCATAACAGAATATTTATCATCGATCGGGCACAAGAACATATCCGTAATCCTTTCCAATTTCTCTTCCTTTCTTCTTTGTAATCAACTATAAGATACTCTGGAACATCTACTAGCATTTTCCCACAACTCACCAAAAAATATACTATGTAATATTTTTATATTTAGGTAAGAATAACAATAATTATATATTTTGGAGCAATGCATAATGGGGAAACACAGTTTTGGGCCATATTGTAATTTTTTAAAATTGTGTGCAAGTTATCAATGTTAACTTTCTAGGCCCTTGCATTCACCCATACATGCCCAAATCGCAAAGTCGCAATCCTTTGGAGTTAGCTCACAAGGCATATTGGGTGGGCTGTCAAGCAAGTTTGTACAGATCCGAATACTGTGGGATGGCAACCCAAGATTTTCTATTTATTTTAACTCCATTATTTTGTTTTTGTTTTTATTTTTGTCTCTCTTTATTCATATATTAAAAAAATGAAAAATGATTTTTTTAAAATGGGAGATAAATTCATATGATTTGCAATATTGATTTTGACTTGTTTTGATGGTTTTAAATTGCAGAGTTTTAGAGAGATTTTTCAAAGATGAAGGAAGAGCCTGGAAGGATGGAATTTAGAAAAGGGTGGGAGTTTGTAAAAGAAGAATAGAGGTTGAAGGGTTTTGAGCAATTTCCTAAATTACTAAATCTAACCCAATCCCTCCCATTTTAGATGTCGCTCTGCTTTTCTTCTATTAGATGAACCGCCCCCTCCATTTATAACTCCACCGCTGAGTTCAGCCCTTCGCACCGCTAGGTCGCATCTGCCATTCAGCAGCCGCCAGGTCCTCCAGCCGTGCGCCACCACCGCGAGCAAGTTTTCATCCACCAAGCTCCGCCCTTGCCCCACCACACCCTGTACGCCTTTCCGCCGAACTCCGCCCTTGTGCCACCACACCCCGGAGAGCCTTCCACCGAGAAAGTTTCCATCCGCCCAGCTCCGCCCTTGCACTACCACACCCCGGATGCCCTTCCGCGGAGCAAGTTTTTATCCGCCGAGCTCCGCCCTTGCGCCACCACACCCCGGATGCCTTTCCACCGAGCAAGTTTCCGTCCGTCGAGCTCTGCCCTTGCGATCTTGTTTAAGGATTTTTAATAATCCTGGCATAGTTAACATTCCAATTCTATTGTAGCAGATGGCGGTTCAGGGACCAAGCCCGACATTTAGGGAAAGGTTTTCTATGGGCATCTTTAGTTCATAAGCGCTTGAAAGTAAATTTCCTTCTCATTTGATATGTTTGTGTATTTGTTGTTGGGTATTTTGGGTCCCTTCCTATATGGTAAAGCCCAATATTTTGTGTGTGTTTTCAGCCCATTTTTGTGTCCCTAAGTTTGACAAAAAGAGGGACTTGTGG
>JAUOBV010300235.1:0-11107 GCA_032360425.1 Rubia occidens | reverse complement strand
TTATTGTAATGTTGGTTCACACTATGTATGGAATGGGATTGCTAGGTAATATTGTTGGTGCATTTGATGCCTTTTTCAAGCATGAGGTTTGGTAAGTTGTGGTGCTATTGTGATGTTTCATGTTGTGGATGGTAAATTGATATTTCATGAGTACAATGATATTTGGATATAAGTGTATATACTTTTGTGGAAAAGAAGTTGATGCACATTGTTTGATTGTAGATGTGTACCGTGTCATCGAAAGACGGAAGCATGTATATGAGCACGTTAGTTTGGTCAGTAATGAATTTATTGCTTTTGTTGGGGATTTTATGGATCATGCATTTAGTGGTGAAAAGCACATCTTATGTCCTTGTCATGATTGTAATAATCGTAACCGTCTTGACGATCAGGACTTGTTGCAACTCCATTTGTACAAGAGAGGGTTTGTAAAGGATTGTTTGGTTTGGACCTTTCACGGTGAGAGACTAACACTAGAGGTGGTTGTAGGTAGCAAGGGTGAATGTTTTGGGGATGTGTATTTAGATGACATGTGTCAGAAGGTGGTGGATGAATTCAGGGGAAGGCCTGATGTACAGTCAAAATTTTTGAATGAGAATGATAAACCGTTGTTTCCCGGTTGCAAGAAGAATGACAATGACATGTCTTATTTGATGGAGTTGTTTAAAATGAAAGGTGTTAGTTCTTGGAGTTATACTAGCATTGATAATTTTCTCATGTTTTTGAATGATAAGCTACCCTCCGGAAACGGTTTACCGGATAACATATATGATGTAAAGAGAATTTTGTGTTCAATGGGGATGGAGTATAAAAAAAGCATGCCTGCCTTAATGATTGTGTTTTATATAAGGGTCACTTGGAGAAAGAGGTGTCCTGCCCCGTATGTCACGTTCCTCGTTTTAAGGAACATAGGATTGAAGCTCTCGATTATGAGGTTGAGGTGAAGGTAAGGAAATGTGTTCCCACTAAATGTGTGTGGTACCTTTCGATTGTCCCAAGCCTGGTGAAGTTGTTTAAGAACGCTGAGAATGTGAAGAGCATGACATGGTACAGGGGGGTACCTTGATAATGACATTATTAGTCACCCCACCGATGCAGATCAGTGGAAGAATTTTGACACGATGTATTCGGTGTTCGCAGCCAAACCCAGGAATTTGAGGATGGCTATGTGCACTGATGGTATGAATCCCATCGGTAACATGTCTTCGAAACATAGTTCATGACTGGTTATGCTTTCAATCTACAACTTCCTCCTTACCTTTGCATGAAGAAGAAATATATATTAATGACTTTGATGATTTCTGGTCCAAGACAACCTAGAAACGACATCGACACCTATCTATCCCCTCTCATTGAAGGTTTGAAGGTTTTGTGGTCCGACGGTGTTGATGTTTTTGACGGTTATCGTGGGACCAAGTTCAATTTGAAGATCATATTTTTTTTGTACGATAAATGATTTTCCACCTTATGGTAATCTTTATGGTTATGTGGCTAAGGGTTACAAGGAATGTCCTGTGTGTGAGGAAGATACTGATTTCCAGTAGCTAAATCTGGGAGGTAGACAGTGTTTCTTGAATATAGGAAGTTTCTCCCTACGAAGCAGAAGTTACGATACGATGCAATTCATTTTATTGGTAGGAAAGAAAAGGGGAAGGCTCCTAGAATATTGAGTGTTTTTTCCATCCACAGCAAGGTGAAAAAAATAAATGTTGTCCTTGGAAAAAAGGTATCGAAGCCGGTTGCCCCTTATGATGGAGCGTGGAAGAAAAGATTGATTTTCTTTGATTTTCCGTATAGGGAGAATTTGGAGGTTCACCTTTGTCTTGATGTAAAAAATGTGGAGAAAAATGTGTGCGAGAGTTTAATTGGAACTCTCATTGACATTCCTGGCAAGACCAAGGATAACTTGAATGCACGGAAATACTTGGTTGAACTGGGTATAAGATTTTATTTAGCTCCGAAGGTGAAAGGTAAGCGGACATACCGGCCACCAACCCCTTAAAATCATTCAACGATTGAAAGAAAATTGGTTTGTGAGTGTACTAAGGGGGTCAAGGTACCGTCTGGATACTTTTCCAATGTTAGTCGGTTTGTGAACGATGTATTGCATCTGAATGCTTTGAAATCACATGATTGTCATGTCATGATGAAACAGATCTTTCCCGTTGCTATCCAGATGGAGGAGGAGGTGAGATTTTGCATAATGCATATGTACTTTTTCTTCAACTCCATTTGTCGTAAGAATATTAGCAGGAAACAGCTTGATAATTTCAAGCATGAGGGGATTGTAGTGTTGTCTTCAATTGAGAAGTACCTTCCCCCGGCATTCTTCGACATTATGGTACATCTTTCCGTCCATGTGGTTAGGGAAATCTGAATTTGCAGTCCAGTGGGGATACATTGGATATACCCGTTCGAGCGTCACATGGGGGTCGTTAAGGCCTACGTACACAATTGTATCCGACTCAATTCCAGCATTGTGCAAAGGTATGTCACATAGGAGATCATTGAGTATTACACTATGAATTTTAGTGGGAAGACAACACTTGGAGTTCCTCAGCATGTGCAAAGTGGCAGGAAGAATGGAATCCCATGGTCCAAAGGTACACTTTACACTCCCTACAACGCTAAATTGATGAAAATACATCTTTTATATTTTGCGAAACAGTAGTGAGATTGAAATATATGTTAAGGAGCACATTTCATTGTTAGAGGAAATCCATCCCAAATGGCCGTCGAATAAGATACTAATTGAGAACTCTTCAACATTTTTCAACTGGTTTTTAAAACGTTGCAATGTGGGTGGAATGCCTGCTAAGATTAGTGCATTTGCAAGGACGCCCAACTGCACGGTGAAAAGATACAAGGCCTTTGACATGAATGGGTTTAGTTTCTCAACGGTTGAGAAAGATGGCAAGAGAACTACCCAGAATAGCGGGGTTTATGTGGAATCGGAATCCATGTGACAGTCGAGCAAGAGAGACAAAAACCCAATTGTTGCTGTTATGTACTTTTATGGTGTGATTGAGGAGATATGTGAGTTGGATTACGTTGAGTGTAAAGTTGTTGTCTTCAAGTGTCGATGGGTCGAAATAGGTGCAAGTGTCCATTTTGAGAAGCCAATGGGTTTTACATCGGTGGACCTTCATGGAGTCGGTTACGAGAATGAAAATTTCATCCTAATAGCCCAAGGTCGACAAATGTTTTATGTTCATGACCCAAACAATGAGAAGTTGCATGTTTTCCTACATGGGAAGAAATTTTATTTTGATGATGAAATCGATCACCAAGCTAAATTTGACACTGGGGAGTTTCCATCGGCATTACCGAGTTGGGAGGACGTGGGTGGAACACTCGTATGCAAACGATCACATGGGGACGGTTTGTGGGTGGATGAGAATGACCATATTCTGGGTGGTGATGTAGTACTTAAACGTAAAAGATAGTGATGTAATGTTTCACGTGTACTTCTATTTTGTAGGCTCTTTTAACCCTTTTAAAGAGCCCAATTGGAATCCTTGTGTTATGAATTAAAACATTGTTTATTTATGTATGTTCAATGACAATATGGACTAACTATGCATTAGGACTGGTTAAAATCAGTGCGAAAAGACAGAGCACATGCTCTGTTCTTGTGAGGCAGCTGCTTCGGGTTGACTTTCAGACTATGGGCACCAGTAAAGGGTACATAAGCACCAGATTCAAATCGATGCTCAACATTTAGAAAAAAAAGAAACCTTAAGACTCTGTCCACTTTCAGATTTAAATACCCCATTTAAAGTAGCCCGATGCAGCTGCCATTGTACAATAATCACGCGTTTGTTTAACATTTTAGCATTGGATTCAATACCGGTGCTCAACAGTTAGAAAAAAAGAAGCCTTAAGACTCTGCACGCTTCCATATTGAAATACCCCATTTAAAGCAGTCCGACGCAGCTACCATTGTCCAATAGGCATTGAATTCTTTAACAATTTAACACTGGATTCAATACCGGTGCTCAACAGTTAGAAAAAAAAACCTTAAGACTCTGTCCACTTCCAAATTTAAATACCGCATTTAAATTAGCCAAACGCAGCTGCCATTGTCCAATAGGCACGGGTTTGTTACACTTGTTAGCACCGGATTTAGTACTGGTGCTCAACAGTTTGAAATAGAAAATATGCCTACAGACTCTGCAAACTTCAAGATTTAAATAAGACTTTTAATGCAACCCAACGCAGCTGCTTTCGTCAAATAGGCATCGGTAAGTGGGGTCCTCTACCGGTGCTAAAAACTCTGAACACTATAAGATTTATCACCATTCCTTCATTTTATTTTCAATCCTATCTTCTGACATAAACATCCACATCAAATACCAAGTTGACTTCTAATACTCTTTAAGGTAATAACATCTTCTCAATTTTCCCTTTTATGATCTCGTACTTGGCAATGAATACATAATCAATAGCAGTTTCTAATACTTCAGAGTTAAACATGGTTTGTTTTTCATTCAATTATGGTACTAATATGGTCCGAGCATGTGATTTTGTGTTCTTCTTATGCATATTAGATGGTTATTGTATGGATTAGAGGAATTTCATGCTGTTATAAGTCTTTACAATTTTTAGTACATTACTTTGCACACCAGGTGTTTGATAAAATGTTTCTATGTCCAATATAGGTTATAGCCCCCAAAAATCCAAGTAAGAGGCCTGGGAAATAAGGATTTTCTTCCCTGAAAGTGCATCTCAATCGAAAAGGTTGAAGGATAGGTTTGCGTCCGAGGAGGTCCAAAAAATTATCTTGAAAGGGGAATAGATGCAAATCCACTTTTTATTGAAACCATTAAGCACTTGGGATGGGAATTTTTTTTTGCAACTCCACCTACCTTCAACCTTACCATCGCCAGAGATTTTTATGTGAACTTGCAGTGTCAAATGAGGTCTTAAACAATATTGTGTCATGGGAAATTAGTCCCTCTGTCTCCAACTGTTATGTACGGATTGCCTAACGTACCAAGGGAGAAGGTGAGTGGTTATCATTGTATAAATATAATTTAAGTGATCCATCCATTGGTGAATTTAAAATATTCATGCAAGGCACCACATGGAGGGCACGAATATTGATGATTTAGTCTTTCCCGGGTGGATAAAATTCCCGAAGAAATTGCTTACACCAGAAATGAATGTGTAGTATCATCTCGTACCCGTTTTGACCCAGTTACCATGAATACCGAAGTTCATAAGATTCAAAAAATTGTATTTTATGCAATTAAAAAGAAGCTTCTTTGGAATGTTGGACATTTGTTGCATCGGAATCTGATACGGGACAAGGACAAGACATGGACCTATGGATTTTTCAACCTCATTTCGTTACTCTGTTCAAAGGTGGGGGTACCATACTATGACAACGATACATTTGGCCATCCGATGGCACCAATCTCCGTAGATTCACTGTGCAAGGTTGGACCAACACCATCTGCACCATTCATTGATGACATGGTTTCGATATTGAAGGTGGGACTTCAAAGTTTGCTTGCCAAATGCAACGAAAATGGTTTGACCATATGGGGAAAGTGATGAGCTACCAATTCCCAAAAGTTGTTAATGTAGTTGGGTCATTCCCGTCGTTCAGCGACAATGAGGACACACGGAACATTCATGTGGGATCTACTTCTAAGGACCTGGAAAACACAACTTTGTTTGGGGAAGAGGAACCGTTTTTTGCATAACTATTCATGAATTTTAAAGATTAGGTTATGTTTTTTTCTTAATTTCCAAGATGTTTTTGGACAAACTATGTAGCAGAATAAGAAAACTATTTGTTGCCAAAATGTTTAGTGCATTGACTACATTTTTATCATTTAACGATGGTTGAACAACTACAAATTTATGAGCACTAGTTTATGTACCAGGGCTCAAACATAAAGGCACCGTTACAAATGATTAAATGCACCGGTTTGATAATATGGGTTGCGGTAATTAACCACTATTTTCACTATAATTTCATTTTTCCAGAATAAATTTTTTTCCAGAATCTTGGAGGGACTAAAATGCAAAAACTAAAAAGTTTTTTCTTGACTTCAAATTAAATTCGGCTTGAAGTTAATTGAACATTTTACCATCCTAAAGTATTTTCCAAGCCAAAAACAAAGTTGGTATCACTCGTCGGCCACGAATAAGTCTTCTCTAACGATCTCAAATCTCTTCATTACCACTAGATAAGCGTCTTTCATTTATTCTGGACCGTATAATAGCATTTTTCCTCGAGCGACCTACAATGAAGTTCTATCATTATTTACTATAATTATTCCATGAAATGAAATTTCTTGTGGAGGGTAGCAACGGAAAGAGGCGTATTGAATGTAACCATAAGATGGGTTTATTTGTAATTATTTTTAATCTAAGTATGTCACACAAATTTGAACAACCAACCCCGTAAACATGTCTGTATTCAATGCATAAATCAAATTATTTCTAATGATAGAGTAATTAATGGTTATATAAACATGGTAAAATATTGGGCAACAATAAAATAATTTAAAAGTTCAATTTCACATTTCAGTACCGGTATTTGAAACCATTTATTGGTGCTAGTTACAGGCAAGGGAAATGAAAATTTTTAAATGTTCTAAAACCATATTGCGGGAAAATGAAAATATAGTGGCCCGGGTAGGTAGTTTTATGGCCTCGGTTTTCATACCAGTGCTCAACACTTAGAAAAAATAAGCCTTTGCTCTCTCTCCTAATCCAGATTCAAATTGGTCATTTAAAGTAGGCTCAAGTAGTTGCTTTAAATGTTATAGGTACCAGTATAGTAATTTTATGGCACTGTATTCCGTACCGGTGCTCAACACTTAGGAAAAAAATCCTTTGCTCTCTGTCCTAATCCAGAATCAAGTTGGGCATTAAAAGCATTCTCACGCAACTACTATTTGTTTAATGGCACCACTATGCTATTATAGAGGCACTGATTCATGTACCGGTGCTAATAGAATATATATATATATATATTAAATATCAAGGAACGATATATTTCACTTATATCAGTGCCCTTGTTGAATATATAAAAACCCTAGAAGCCAAACTGGCATCAGTTGCAACTTCAACGACGATGGTTCCACTCATTCTGCCATTAACGCCATAGCTCCCATGTCGTACCCACGTCATTACCACTGTTTTGTAACTCCATCTTCGTCCCTATCATTTTCCCCATACTCCATCATTTCCTTTAGCTCCCGCCCGACAGTCACTCCACCATGTAATCGACGACCTTCTCCTCCGACCGTGCTCCGTCGTATTGTTCGTGCATCGTCGCTTCAAGAAATTGTCACCGAACTCCTCCATCTTCCATCGTCTAGGTGAATTTTTCCAAAAATCCCACATCAATCACCTTCAGAAAGACGTCGTTGAACTCCCCCATCTTCATTGTGCATCGCCGCTTGGGTCGTGTACCGGCGATCAGTTCATGCTCCGCCAAGATCCGCCATATACAAGGTTTTTCCCCTATACATTATGGATAAAATTGTTATTTTGACATTACATTGTGGATATTACAGGATTGATGTGCTAGATTATTTAGGTTTGAAGTGGTGTAATTATTTTGCAACTTCATGCATATCGTTGTTTCGAAGTGTGGTTAAAGTTTGTTGTTGTACCTTTACATTTTCATTTTGGATGTAGTTATTTATCATGCCTCCAAATTGATTGTGAAAATGAATGGCTTGAGATGATAGTTTGATTGAGTTTGATGTGGCACTTGGATGCCAATTTTTAGTGTTTTTTAACTTCATGCATGTCGTTGTTTCGAAGTGTGGTTAAAGTTTGTTATTATGCCTTTACATTTTAGTGTTATGCCTTCATGAAAGGCTTGAGGTGGTAGATTTATTGGGTTCAAGTGGCACTTGGATGACGATTTTTATTGTTTTTCAACATCATGCATGCCGTGTTTCAAAGTGTGGTTAAAGTTTGTTGTTATGCCTTTACATAATTGTATTGTGGATGAAGTTTTTTTGCCTCTATATTTGCATTGGGTTTGATGTGCCACTTAGAATATTATAAAGTTTAGATTTGGGATAAAATTTGTATCCAAAATTTTTAATTTCATTTGTGATCATTATATATGCCTCCCAAGGGAAAGAAAATCACTGCTGCAGCTAAGAGAAAGAGGGGGGGTTGCACCCCCCCCCCAAATATATTAATGAATGGATTTTGTCCACCCCACTTGCCGTTCCCCCATAACTATACAATCTGAGGAACCCGGTGAGGACAATGGTGCAGTGTCGTCCTCACCTGATGAGGAGCCTCCGGTCAAAAAGGATCCCAAGAAGAAGGTCAGGACAGATGATGTGTCCAAGGCCGGGATAAAGCATGGCAAAGCCTTCGACAAATTTGAGATTTGATCTTGGTGAAAGAGTGGAGTTCATACACATGCCAATCGGCGATGCTTAAGAAAGAGAGGGATCCAATGCCAGTGTCGTTCAATCTATCAGACATGCTCTTCATGAAGATTTGGACCACGTGGACCGTATATTGTAACTATGCATTTCGGTGAAAAGTTTGGGACACACAGGCACTGGAATAACGTACCAGCTGACACTAAGGATGAGGCTTGGAAGGAAATCTTTGTATGTTTATTTCATGATAAAGATTATATTTTTTCCATTATTAATTTTGTATAAATTTATTACCAAATATGTACATAAAAAATAATAGCTAACGTCACTTATTTTGTAACTTCAAATGTAGGCGAGCTTCAAGTGTGATCCAAAAGTGACCCCTGCATAGCTTCAAAAATTTAAGGAGTTTGTGTACGTCATATTCGACAATGCCAACCCGAATTGGAAATAAAAAATTTCCAAAAAAATACATTAAGCAGGTGGAAGAAAACATAAACAGAAGAAGATACCGTGGGAGAAGTACAAATGGATGGTGGAAAAAGAGTGACTCAAATTCTACAAAATAAGGACTGCATCCAAATACAAGATAACATGTTTATTAACATTCGTGTCTTCCAAGTTCAAATTCATTATTAGTTACTTTTATCAGTTACGAAATACTAACTGGATTATTTTCGATATGGATAGAAAATCAGTGTGGCGATCAGTGACCAATCAAAGAAAAAGGTTTACAAACATCGGACTGGAAGAAGCGGTCACTGGGTCACTCAGGAAAGGATAATTGCGACAAAAAAGGAAGGAGAGAAAGAAAAATGGGCTTCCCAGGACTTGAATGGGGATGAAATTGAGTAGAAGATTGGGAATATGAACTTCATTGTCGACAGATGATTTGTCTACCTCGAGTCCCCCAAGCTGCCAGATAAGACCACATACAGTAACCTCGAGGCCAAAGCCGTCGCTGAAGATATTGTAAATATTTTCAAATAATTGGTCATTTTAAAGTTAATATGCAAAATAAAAATGTTTACATGTTAATTTAATATTTACTTTTTAATTTTATTTTTTACGACTGATCTCAGAGCTACTTGGGAGACATTGGTTCTGGAACCCAGGGAGGACATCCTGATAAAGGAAACAGGCAAGTTGGATCACCTAGGGAGGTATAGGGGTACTTATACCAACCTCCCAAAAGATGTTTCCATACCTCATCTATCCCAGAGCCGGAGTAAATGTGGTAACAGCTCGTACCGTAGCCCAGCAATAAAAAAGAAGCAACTTGCAAACCAACTGGTGGTGAAGGCGATGGTGGCATACCTTGACCAACTAGTCAAGGGGGTTGCAATTAAATTAATATTTATTAAATTATATTTCATTCTGCCATAAAATTATACTTCATTCTAGCCATGAAATTATACTTCATTCTTGCCATGAAATTTTCAAAGTTCATTTCATAAATAAAATTTTCCCAGGCTTGCATGCCAATATGAGATGGTGAAGAGCAAGAATGAACCCTCAATAGAATACAGCTGGAAGATAACAAACATCAACGTAAGTATTCACCATAAAACTTTAAACATACTTTATATAGTTTTCCTTCACAACTTACATTGATTCTACATTATGTATTGTCATATTGTACCTTAAAACCAAGAACAAGGAGGTAGTTGGGAGTGCAACTACTATGTAATGCTATTCTTGGAGAAGCTGGCCATGAAGAGAACTTCAATTAATCCACTTGAGGTAAGTATAAAAAAAATGAACAAATTACAACCTTTTTACATACTAACTAACATTTAATCGAATCACGGGTTTTTCCAGAAGACCAAGGTAATACCATGCCTACGAAGTCCAAGGGGTGGCGAAAAGAAGGTACGGGGAGTTTCTTACTAATTATGCAAACAAGACTAAAAATGACCCAAGAGACTATAATTGAATGTTATGTTTAGATGAGTGATGGGAGGAAGTGTATTAACAGTGATATCTCATGCTTTCTTTTATTTTGTCATTTCTCGATTCCTTTTTTATTCAATGGAAAATTTACAATTTCTTTTATATTTCTGTGGGATTAAATATAATAAATTTTCTACTTGGTTGATTCAGGATGGTACCAAATTAAAAAATTAACCTGCCCAATTTGTTATAAATACGTAGCACCGATTATTTCTTTAAATTAGTACCAGTGTTATAATTCGTAACACACTTTACATTGATATGATATAGGTGATAAAAAAATGAACTACTGGCTAGAAAACATAAGCACCGAAACAAAGAAAATCGGTGCCGAAAACATAAGCACCTACATATAATTGGGGTACCAGTGCCCATTTTCCACCTATGCTGATGCAAATTTGAACACGGATATGGATATGATTTTGCACTGGCACAAGTTATACCGTTTCCTAATATCTTGATCTAGTCATTCTAATTCCGAACACCGGTATCCAAATTTTTAGCACCGGTCCTCTTCCAACTGTTGCTCAATTTATCGCACCAGTATGATTTACCAGTGCTTGGAACTCTCCAAATTCGCACCGGGTTACTTAGGCACAGGTATGACATGCAACAAAATACCGGTGCCACTGTAACTTTCAACCGATGCCTATGGAGGGGTTTTCTAGTAGTGCCCGATTCTTGCAATTGGTTTCTTTTGAACAATAGCCTCTTGATTCACCTCAATATCCCCGGGGTAATGACGTAATCCCCTAGATGGTCCAATTGAGTTTTAATTC
>JAUOBV010300125.1:0-11107 GCA_032360425.1 Rubia occidens | reverse complement strand
TGGCGGAGAGATGGGGCTTCTTCACCCAAAGAGAGGGCTCAGACAGGGCGATCCTCTATCCCCCTATCTCTTCATCATATGTTCTGAAGTTTCTCTGGGCTATTAACATATCTTATGTGTTCGGGAAAAATCAAAGGAATTGGCGCTTCCAGATTTGGCCCCAAAATCTCTCATTTGTTCTTTGCAGATGACACGCTTCTATTCGGGGAGGCAACGGAACAAGAGGCAAAATATCTTCACTGGGCTATTACATTTTTTGAGAATGTCTCTGGGCAGAGAATAAATGCAGACAAATCAGGTATCTTGTTCAGTCCTAACACGACCGAGGAGGCGAGAACCAAGGTGTGTGACATCCTAAAGATTCCTGAAGTTGCGTCGCATGGCACCTACCTTGGTCTTCCCTCGGAGATTGGCCAGCGTAAGGCAGACATCTTTCAAAATCTGAAAGACAAAATCAGGCAAAGAATTGATGGATGGAGTCAGAGAAATCTTTCGAGAGCAGGAAAGGAGATACTTATAAAATCTGTATTGCAGGCGATCCCAACATACGCCATGAGTTGTTTCATTATTCCAGATACTATCCTTGGCCATATCAGGAGTATGATCAGTAAATTTTGGTGGGGAGAGGCCGAGACTGGGAAACACAAGATCCCTTGGGTGTCGTGGAGAACAATGGCGCGTTCGAAAATGAATGAAGGTTTAGGATTCCGCGACTTAGAAGCAGCCAACATGGCTTTATTGGGTAAGCAAGCATGGAGATTTCTCGTAAACCCGAACTTTCTAGTTGCCAAGGTCTTCAAGGACAAATACTTTCCCAATTCCACCATATTTGAAGCTACAGCTGGATCTCGCCCTTCGTGGTCTTGGAGAAGTATTCTCAGAGGGGTTGATGTACTCCGGATTGGGTGTCGGAAGGAACTTAAGTCGGGATTGCAAACAAGTATCTGCCACGAGCCATGGTTGCAAAGAGCGGAGAATTTCTTTGTGCATGAGCCCGACCGCGTTCCGGCGGCATTGTCGAGGGTACGAGATTTAGTAGACCCAGACACTAATAGATGGCGTGAAAACCTTCTGGCTGAGTTCTTCCATCAGGACGACGCTGCAGCTATACGGAAAGCTCGGCCACCAGTTTCATCCGGGCTTGACCATTGGTGCTGGCATCATTCTCCCGCCGGCAATTACTCGGTTCGATCTGCATATCATGTGCTGATGGAGTCACCTCGTTCATGGCTCCATAGTCATCAGCCGGTGGAGGAAAATGCGAAGAAAACATGGCGGAACCTGTGGAAACTGCGTATACCGCAGCGGGCAAAGCACGTAGCATGGAGATTTTGTATGGATTCTTTACCGACCGCAGAGAACCTTCGTAAGAGGACAATGGATATTTCAAACTCATGTGCACTGTGCGATGAAGACGACGGAACAACGAGGCATCTATTCTTCGAATGCTGCTATGCGAAAGAAGCCTGGAGTTTCCTTGCTAAACAAGATATGCTTGATGCTGCAAAGATGAACAGGGGAGAGCTCTGGTTTAAAAGGCTGCTAGAGACGTGTGATGAAGAAAGTGCTGAGTTGGTCGTCATGGTTTGTGATGGGATTTGGTTCCAGAGAAATCAGATAATTTTTGAAGCCAAATGCCTATCCCCGGAGATGATGGTCGCTGGAGTAGTGTCGAACTTGAGGAGCTTCAAGGCAGCAAATCTTTGGCCAGAAAGGACGTCAGAGGAGCTGCACCCTCACGCATTGCTCCGCCCACCAGAGAAAAGTCGGCGAATCATGTTTGATGCTGGAACAACGGCGGAATGGCATACCGTTGGGCTGCTACAAATTGACGAAGAGGGTTGTTTTGAACGAGCAACGGCGTTTAGATCCATGGGTGCTTGCGACCCAGCTCAAGCGGAATCGTTGGCACTCCTGGAGGCAGTTAAATGGGCAGCGGAGAGGAACACTAGCGGAACTTGGATTATAGGCGATGCGATGGCAGTAGTTCGTATGGTACGTGGCGAAATTGAACCATCTCTCCCATGCGTCGACGTTGTTCATCAGATAAAACAACTCATTGAAGAATCAGGTGTGAATTTGCCGTGCTGGATTCCTAGGGATAGAAACATTCTAGCTCACACACTAGCTAGTTTTGCGAAGACGAGTGAGTCTCAATCTTATGTATGGGCCACGCCCCCCAGGATTCCTTCTGTCAAACGATACTGGACGTTACCAGTAACATGACATGAACTATAGGTTGTGGGCCCTTGAGTTCCTTTCCAAATGGAGAAGGGAAAAATGTTTGAGGGGGATAAGGTTATCCATTTCCATTTGGATGATGTGAGGACTCTCACCTACAAGAAGGCGGCTGAGTACTTCGAATGGGAGTACTACGATGCAGTCCAAGGCCATGAGATAGTCTCCCCTGAGTTCATGTCGGATGAGTTTTGGTTCGTTGTCACTAGGAGGCCGCGGGAAAGAAGAGAGAGAAATCTGACATCCTTCACCAACATTGAGATATGCAGTTGCAGACCATCTACTTGAGAATACTATCTTTTGCCTCTGGGAGGGCACCTAGTGCAGTCAGAATGATTGCAGGATACTGCGGTTCATGGTCACTGGAACTAGTTTCCCCAATTTTGTCGCAACATTTCAATAAGTGCATCAATGCGTCGATGAGACTCACTGGATGCATTTTTATTGGAGGCATGATCAGCGTTCTAGCTTTGGTATTGGAGCTTTGGGGGAGTGAGATGCATCGGGTGGGCTCAACTGGTGCCAATTACACCTTCACAAAAGGTGTCTTGGCTAATGCCAAGATGCTAAAGATGGAGGGCTGACAGTGAATTTAGCTTTAAGAGGGGATGATTACCACTTCATGAAGCTCCCCTAGGAGTGAAGGATAACCCTTATGAGGGAGACCACAATGGCAGACATGATCATCAAGCCAGATGAGTGCTACAACAGGGGGAGTTCTATCAGCAGGTGGGTATACCTGGTGAGTATGAGGATCATGTGATGAGGAGAAACCTCGGGGACAGGCCATGACGTGAGCCGATGGATACACAACCGACTCAGTCTCAACATCCACAACAACCACAAGAGCCTCCACCACATCTCTACCAGGGTGAGTCATCCTGGTTGTATTCTCCACACGATTGGTTCAGCTCTCCATAACAACATCCATTTGAGCATGGGTCCTATCAGTGGATCCCTCACCCAGCGCCCTTTCCATGGAAGCACCGGTAGCAATATCCTTTGTAAAATCCATTCCGAGTGTATGTGTCACTCTGGCCAGAGTCAGGTTATGAGATGTTTCTCACTTTTAGCCATCAACTCGGGGCCTATGAAGAGCAGATTAAGAGTATAGTCAACAACTTGGACATGTTTGGACATGAGCTATTTGATATCATAGATGAGGTAGAGCACTTAAGCTACATGGTAGGTGATTACTAACTCTTGTCCTTCGTTGAGGATCATATACACTACATGGATCAGGACACGAGACATCAGTGACAGGATCAGGGTGAGAAATTGGAGGAGTTTATGGCCGGGATGCAGGCTACTACCGCCAGTGGCGGGGCCTAGACCAAGGAGGAGCAAAAACTTTGTGAGGAGAGGCTCGAATAGAGGCGAACAGCCCGACACTCCAGGACGACCCCTTGTGATCGCCATGAGGATTGAAGATTGGTTGTGTTTCTAAGTTTTTCCCTTTACACTTTTGAGCTTCAATGCATGCATTGTGGACAATACATATACTGAGTGTGGAGGAGAGATCTAAAATTACTTTATTTACTCTCACTTTGATGATGACATTACCCTTATGTTTATTTTATTTTATTTTGTTATGGCTTTTGTTGGTTTTTAGGTGTGTGGGCACCTCAGATATTTTGTTTGGTTAGTTTTTATGGTTGATGGAGTTTTCTTTATTTTGATGTAATTTAAAGCTCCCTTGGAGCATTTTATGCTTGGGGGAAAAAAATCAAAAAATGAAGAAAAAAATTGCTAAGTCGAAAACTCGAAAGGGCGATTTAGGAAAAATTTGGGGAGGGGCGGATAAGTTGAAAACCTGAAAGGTCAACCTATACAAAAAATAGAGGCCTTAAAAGGTGTGGAAAAATGTGAGGTGTGAGGTTTGAAATAAAAGAGAGGTTAGGATTAAAACCCGAGAGGGATATAGGAAAAATGAGAGCTACCTTCTTGTTTTTTGGAATATGATATCTCATTCTTATTATTGACATGATTGGGTGGTTTAGGATTCCTTTGGTCAGGATATGAGGGAATTTCTTAACTCTTGTGTTTTGGGTTAGAGTAGTCCTAGGAATAAAGTGTTGGGTGTTACTATGAAAACATTTTGTCGAGTATAACCTTAGGTTTTTGCTGGGTCTTGTTTACTCGAGGAGTGGGGGGATTTTATGAGATAGTAAATGCATGTTTTCTTAAATCATTTAGCACCAATTTTTAGATGCTTTAGTTTGTGGACATTTAGGTTTATAGGTGTTTCGCATAATATAGGGTTAAACTCACCTTGTTTGGTTATTCACATTAACTTCTCTATTTTGTAGGTATTCGTAACCTAATCAGATTTTTACTCCAAGAGTGATCCATGTTTTTTATGATCTTAGATGAAGATCGTCATTGGAGAAGGCCATTCGCAAGAATTATAGTAGATAGAAGGTCAATCGCAAGGTTGGTAGCATAACAAATGCCATTGGACTTAATGGTAGAAGATAGAAGAAGTTGTGAGAAGATAAAGGTAAGAAAAATAGAAATTCTTCAAGTAAATCAAAAACATTCATAGGGCACAAACTGTGCCAACTTCCATGAACTATTCTAGAAGAAAATGCCCTAAAAACAGAGGTCTAGTCATGAACGATTTCATTAGACGGCTCGTGCCAAATCAGAAGCTCCAAGAAAACATACCAGAGGATGGACCATTTAATACTACACGGTTCATTCCCTCCCTGTGCCCCAAAAACAAGGCCCAGAGAATGGACTTCGAAATAAACACTGTACATTCCCATAGTCACTGGCATGGTCCATGCCGCCCTATTGACTAGGGCTTTTATCGGTGGGTTTTAACCTCCTTTCTCCTCCCACCATATAAAGTGGCTATATCCTTTAGTAAAAAAACAAGGGAGAATGATCTAAAACTTCTCATAACTTATTTCCTGCCATTCTTCATTCATTTACTTGCATATGGTTTCCAAACTCATTTATGTCATAGGTTTTATTAGGTTAACTTTATTTATGACTTAGGGTTATTTATAAGCACGATAATGCTCTTATTATCGTGCTTAATTTGTTATTTATGTTTATCCTTATAATTGAGCTAAGATTGAGATTGGGATGTACACTTAGTTGGTATCTTTCCTTGATTTAGTGCTAGGTTCGGGAATGAACCGGGAGTACTTCGTCTCCCTGTTGATTTTTTAAATGATTGAGGAGTATATATAGGCTCCCTAGACCTGATCAAATGGAATTGGTAGGATAGTTTTTACATGTAATCTGGGGCACATAAAGTTTATAAGGCAGCCTTAATTGCCTCCAAAAGTAGAGCCATATAAAAGCTTGTTCTAGTAAGAGCTCTATACTAGAGAAAGACAAAAGAAATAGTGAGAATATGCTTAGTTGTATTGAGAATTCCATGTGATTCTACTCATCGAACCTCTACCCATGTGTGAGTTTGATGGTAGCCAGACATGGAATATGAGAGCATTACTAATGGCAAAAAGGAGAGTTACATAAGAGAGGAATGAGCATGGGTCTTAGTTTAGTAGCTTCCATGAGCTAGTATCCTTCATCCTGTTGGGGAAAGGATCAGAGCTTAGAGACTTGAAATGGAACTTTTAAAGTCTAAGAATGGCCTTGAACGCCTGCAAAAATATATATTTTTAAATAGCAGCAGCTTTTAAAAGGAGCCTAACAGAGTGGCTATCATGCCTTCAGTGACTATGTGACTTACAAACCTCCAAAAAGTAGCACTCAATGATACAATTGCGACACATACAACAAGAAAGAAAGCAACACAGAGAAATAGGCAACATACAGCAAGAAAGAAAGCAGATATCATTGCAACTATAAACAACATATCGAAAAAAAATAGCCACCAGATAGTAGCACTTAGTGTTCATATCTCATTCATTGGCAGCAACCAAGTAAATTCTTGGACATTAACCATAGATATTCCTAAGCGTCAGAGCATTTAAGTTAACTAAAAATCATGGTGGATTATCCCTAGGGACTCTGATCATAGGAACCTGCATTTGATCCAAAATTATTAGACTTTAGTCCTAGAGTCTAGATGATTCCATAGGATTTCTACCATACTCATCATAGAAGAAATTCTAGACATTTTAGCAAGTGAAACCAAATTTTCCTATCTGTGAATGTGATATAAGGTAGTATCAACAAGCTTAGAACCTAAAGTAACACACCTAGAATATAAATTATAGGGTGCTTTTTTTGGATGTTTAATGAAGTTCACTGCTTGTAAGCAATCAGTCTCTATATCAATTGAAGACCAGTCATAGAGGTTAATTTTATCTAAAGAAAAATCAAGGTTGTTCAGTTCTGCCTCCAGTGGGGATGAGCATTGAGTAGTACCAACAAAGGCCTTAAACATTAACCCCAAATTGTCTATAATAATGATACTATTTGAGCTAAGTTCACCAGATTTAAAAGAAGCGTCAATAATGCATTTTAGACTGGTTGTAGGCTCCTTCCACATAGAGACGAAGGGTGGTTTGGGTATATATATCCTGAAATAAGGAATGAGACCTATGTGAACCCAAAATTGATAATCTAAATTACCTCTAATAGGGTTGGCAGCAAAGGTGTTGCAAGTGAAACGTTTCACTTGCAAGATAATTGATTGGACAGTAGCTTGAGAGTCTTCAAAGATAAAATTGTTTTTTGTCTTTATGTTGATTTGGTTAAAGGATGTAAGCATGTGGTCATAGAAAGTTGACACATGTACATTGGATTATATTTGATGTAATTTTATGTTGGGTTTTTCTATGAACAATAAGTGGGGCTACTCGGCGAATGGGTCGGATAATGTCATTGACTTGATTGGGGTTGTTAGGCAATAGCCAAAGGTCATGTCTCGTGTTTGTAGCAATTAGGCGGGGAATGCTCCTAGAGTTATCACGAGGTACTAATGTACTAAGTTACATAAGATAGTCTTAGGATGGGCATTCACGATGTAGGTCCTGGTGATCCATGTTGCTCCCAGGTTTAATTTACTGCGTACCTCTAGCTATACCCAGAGGTGATGAGAGTTTTAGGAAGGTAAAACCGAGGTGTGACAGACCGAGGGAGTTCTCAGGGAATTAAAATATTGGCATCATGTGGTAAAGCATTAGATAGAAAATATGTTTTATATTTGAACAGGAGTCGAGGATCAAATCTAACTGTTGACCATGTGATGCAAATGTCCCTAAGGCCTTTATTATTACTATTTATATCTCTTACTTGTACATGTGTGCTTTTAGTTTATATTTTAACTATTTCAAATCAATTGCTCCCCTTATTTTCTCTACTCCCGAAACACAACACAAGTACATGGTGGCATTTTTGTGTGAACTTCGTGAAACTATCTTCCAATATCGAAACCCTCACCTGAAATTTTGCACACTCGATTATGTAACGACATTTAATTAGAAACAAACTAATATAAACATATTTGTTTCCAAAACGCCAACTACTTCCGTCCCACTAATAACTTCCCATTTTTTGGTCAACTTTGTCAAGCCATGTTTGACCATAAATTTTAACTATTAAATAAGTTACAATATCATCATGTGACATATGGTTAAAGTGTATTTTCTAAAAATCAAATTTTTATACACCATTAATGTAACTAAAGTTATCGATGGTCAAACATGTCTTCAGAAAGTTGACAAAAAATAGAAACTTATTATAGGACGGAGGGAGTACACCATTACAATATCACAAAGAGGTTACTACTTGTCACGATTGACATATTCACATTGGAGCGATTTCTATTTTGCAGGAACAGGCGACACAATCATTTTCCTCATGTTTGTTATCTTAACCGAATCTTTTGATTCTCTGACTCTCTTTACAAAATGTTTGACAACGACAATTCTGAAGTGTTCCATATCGAATAAAAATTTCCTTTTCAATTTTGAGAATAATTAATCGATAATTAGTGAGCTTCATGGGATAGATTCCTGAATTCTTTAGAAGCATCAAACTTTGGAATCATGACTACTTATGTTCACCTTCCAAAAGGAGTATAATTATCACGAACACATAATAAGCTCCTAGATGCCCAAGCTTCAAGGAATGCAACACCACAAGATGGATTTCCCCCAAACATATGCAATCTGAAAATGGATAAAAATAGAAGCATAATGTACCAAAAATAATTCATGCATTAAATATAACACATAAAAATGCTTTCACAAAGTTTATGAATTGATTGTTCACATCAGGCCATTTACCAACCACAAAAAATTTCAACGACACTGGTTGATATATCAAGTCTTCGTTGGAAAGATCTTTAAACCTATGGAACCTACATTATACGAAAACAACATAGTAAACCACAATCGAACCTTTATTTCACACAAGAAGGGGTGATTAAGACAAATGTAAACATACCATAATTTTGCACTTTGGAGGCCCAACAATGAACTTAGCGCAACTCCTCCAAAAATAGAAACAACGATCTCATCAGACTGTTTCAAATGGCATCTCCATAACTTCTTTTCTTTGTGTATATATTTGGATGAAGACGAGGGTGGGTAGAGTTGGATGATTTGCATGTGAAGTTGGGTTAAAAATAGCAGTTGAAAGGAAATAAGTAATGAATGGTAATCGTTATTCAAAGGGGATTTTTTCATATTTCACCTGGGAAAATGAAACACACCCCTTGGAAACCATACCCATGTTTGCACGCATGGTATAAATGTGCATGTAACCTTTTTTAAAATTTCAACACAAATATTTCAAATTTAAATTTTTGCGACGTGAGTCTGACATAAGATTCAAAATCATAAAGGTGTAATAGAACGGCAGTTGAAATTAACTCCCGTGTTTTGATACAATAGACGATAGTTTATTATTAAATGTCCTAAGTTATATACCTTTAAACAGTGGTTTAACCTTGACCATTGTCTAATGGGATTCTGTAGTCATCCATCGATTAGTCATCCTGCTGATCCTCTGATCTAATATCTAAACATGTGAAGGATGATGGTTCTGGGCACGAAACTTAAAACCACCGTACAACGACGCTGTTAATGGGAAATCTTACACTAGTGCTAGATCATTGGAGGGAATTTCAATTTGTAAAAATGGTAGAAGAATAAGTGAAGATTAGAAGTTTGTTGAAGTAGAAGAAATTTGGAGTTTGTAGAAGGCAGGAGTTCAGCTCGCGCACCGTTTGTTTGGTTGTAATCAACGACCAGCTTAGGAGATTTAGAAAACCCCCGGCCTACAGTCGTGGTTTGCCACCATCAGTTGGGTATTCAGCAATGCTTTCGGCAAATGCAAGATTTCATGCAGTCCACAAAGACCATACTATAGCCTTTTTTATTGCAACTTTATCTTTTCTCTCTAGACTATAAATGCTTCCTCTTGCCCATTGTGTAAAAGGACAAACTCCTAGACCCTAAAATCCTAGTTTGTCTTCATTTTTAAACATTTATTACATGTTTATTTATGGATTTATGTCTAATCATAGGGGCTTTCATGTGCTAGGCTAGATTTACTCTTTGGAGCAACTAGTTAGCACATTTATCTTGATGTTGTGAGATTTTTTATTCTACTTGGACATTGATTATCTATTGTGTTCTTTATTTTATTGAGTGATTGATGCATGATTTGACTAGGATATGAACTAGTTTATGCTTTTGGTTCAGTTACTTGCTAGATTCTCAGAGTGAAATAAGATTGTTTCCCCTTTTTCATCAATTATAGCCAACTAGAAGCATCTATTGTATGTCGATCTTTGTATTTGTTCTTAGAGGATAAAATTATATTTTTTACATGTTTCTTGCGACATGAGTAGTTGTATTCATTCCACATGTTTACTGCTACTTTTGGGCTATTCTATGGCATCGATCGTTTTGAGTACCTGGGAGTAGAGATGGCAGTGAGGCGGGTTTTGGTAGAGGTCCACCCCATATCCGCCCCAATGGGGCAGGTATGGAGGTAGCTTTGGTGGGGGTAGGGGGTATGGGTATGAAAATCATACCCACCATGGGTAGTGAGTAGGGCATGGATATTAGTTCATACCCTTCGCCCATCCCCACCCGCCCCACTAAACCCATTATACATCCGCTAATTTAATATAAAATAAATTATAATTTATCCATATTTTACATATCTTACCTATAATATTTTCATGTAAATACATTTCTTAATTTTAATAAAAAAATTGATTTTAGCTATTTTTGGAGAAATAAGTGAGATGAGTACAGGGATGGCATTGGGTCGGGTTTTGGTAGAGGTCCACCCTGCATCCACCCTAATGGGGCGGGTATGGATGTAGTTTTCATGGGGGTGGGGCGGGTATGGGTATGGAAATTGATACCCGCTATGGGTATTGGGGCAGACATGTATATTAGTTCATACCAGCCCCAACCTACCCGCTCCACTATACCTCTATGTATACACTAATTTATTATATAATAAACTAATAGTGCCCATGTTTTACTTATAATATTTTCATGTAAATATTATAAAACTTTTAATATTAAAATTCTAAATTAAAATTTAGGTATTTTTTGGAGATATAAATGGGGTGAGTTAAATGGATTTGAAGTGGGTATGAAAACCCAAGTGGATGATGAGGCGGGGATGAATTTTAGATAATACCTGATGGGGCGGGTGAATTTTAATATTGTACTCACCATGGGTGACGGGGTGGGTATGAGTATGAAAATTTCAGGTGGGCATGGGTATGGAGATACCATAATCCATATCTGCCCCTCCCCATCTCCATCCCTAAGAAAAATGGGTATGAAGTGGGTAGGGAGACCCAAGCGAGTGATGGGGTGGATGTGGACTTGTATAATATCCGATGGGACAAGGGTGGATTTTAAATTTGTACTCACCATGGGTAATTGGGAAAGTATGGGTCTGGAATTTT
>JAUOBV010300017.1:0-11109 GCA_032360425.1 Rubia occidens | reverse complement strand
GGCATTCAAGTTAAGAGGTCCGGCAAGGCCTCCCAAAGTAATGAAATGGGGGAACAACATACCCCAAAAGTCAAATCATTCAAAACCCCTTAGGGGCAGTATAAAATAGTTGTGTTCAAAACAAATTAAATAAATAAAAAAGGAAACTACAAGCTTCATGGCTTCGGCTCCTCAGCATCATCATCCTGGATGACTTTTCCATTGTGTACACCTTCCACCTAATGGGTCCCATTGGTAGAAGACGCGCCCGCTTCAATGACAGGAGCATTTGGATGCCACTTCTCCAGCTTGGCGATGGTCATATCAAGGTACAACTGAGTAAATACTTAGTGAACCCATACTCACATAATGGAACGAGGATGTCTTCAAGAGCAACACAAATCTTGGCATCATCAGTGATATAGTTGAACAACTCAAAAGCCCTCATCATAACTTTCCCCAACATCTTTGATGCCTTATGAATCTGCACAATCTGAGAGTGGAGACCTAGAAAATCACAAGTAAATGCCCAGTCACAAAAAGCATTGAGCTTAGAAATCTCCGCATCAGCCTTGTCCAAAAATGCATGCAGTCACCGCCCCAGAACCCCTTTTTCCAAGTTTAAGTCATGTTCAAGCTTAGAAGCCCTCTGCGCTCTACAAGCCAAATCACCATTGGCATATTTTAGAGACGTAGGGCCTCGATAGATCTCATTGATCTCCTGATCCATATGCTTAAACTCTATCTAAACAACCTTCATGGAGCAAAAGACCCACAGTAAAAAAAATACAAGAAAACTACAAGGCGATCAAAAACCACAGATTGAAGCATGAAAGAAACAAAGAGGATAAAACCCAGGGATTAGACTCACCTCCAAGGCAGCACAGACGCTATGATCAGTAGCAGTAAGACATTTCAGGAATTGATGCATAGATATAATTCTAAAAGAAAGAAACCATATTGTATAGTGAAGGTAGATATCAGTAAGGCATTTGATTGTGTAAACTGTAATTTCTGGTAGGATGGTTGATTATGTTAAAGTTTCCAAGTCAGATAATGGATTGGATAGTGAAAAGTGCTATGAAATCTTAGTTTTGTATAACTTTAAATGGAAGACTAATTGAATGTTTGAAGGAAGGAGTGAAGCAGGATGATCCCCTTTCACCTTTACTCTTTGTTTTAAGTATGGAATACTTTTCCAAGCTTATGACTAAACCGTATCCGGAATGAACAATATATTTCCACCAAAGGTGTAATAGGGCAGTCATGCATACTCCATTTTTTGCAGATAAGCTATTAATATTTAGTGGAGCCAACAAGAAATCAATGGAGGGGTGAAGAGATGGCTGATTGATTTTATGCAGGTTATGTAGTTTTCAATCAGTGAGAAGAAATCTAATATATACTTCTCTAGGATGAATGAAAAGGGGAAACAATTTTAGGCTGATATGTTGAATGCAAAGAGAGGAAACTTACGAATTTTTTGGGATTTCATTTATCATAGGTAAAGTGGAGTACAATAGATTGTAAACAGTTGTTAGATAGAATAAGAATGAGGCTGAAGAGTTGGTATTTTTGAGATGGTAAAGTACAGTTTATCAATACTGTACTTTTGAGCATAGCTGGCTACTGGGCAAGTATCTTAAGTATTCCTGCAAGTATTCACGATAGAATAGTGATAATAAGCAGGTGTTTTCCTATGAATTATTTGGGATTGCATTTATCACAGGTAAAGTAGAGTACAGGAGACTGTGAACAGTTGTTCGACAGAATAAGAATGAGGCTGAAGAGTTGGTATTTTGAGAGGTTGTCATATGATGGTAAAGTACAGTTAATCGATAATGTAATTTTGAGCATAGCTGGCTACTGGGAAAGTATCTTAAGTATTCCTATAAGTATTCATGATAGAATAGTGATAATAAGCAGGTGCTTTCTGTGAGGGAGAGAGGAAGGAAACAAAAGCTATACACCATCAGCCTAGAGCTATTTACGTAGGAGTATTTGTAATGGAGAAATGGGGATTAAAGATCCATATGGAATGGAGCTGGAGTATGTAAACATGTGTGGTATTTGCAGACTAAGAAGGACATATTCTGGGTAAAGTGAATACAATCTTATTATTTGAAAAAGGTTAAATTATAGAAATTTAAATGTACAAAAAAGTAGTAGCTGGTCTTGGAAGAATTGGTAAACTAAGAGTATGTGCCTGCATGAGCTAAAGGGTTGTACAGATTCAAAAGAAAAATTGAAGGTAAAAGCTATATATGATGTTATGAAAGGGAAATGCAAGAAATATACATATGCCAATGTGGTTTGGTACAAAAAGTTGCTCCCTAAACATAGAATATTCACGTGGATGCTGCTAAACGACTGTATTCCTACAGCAGAAATACTATTGTCTCATGGAGTGCAGGGAGAACAACAAAAATGCAAACTTTGGGAAGAATAAGATGAAGATTTAGGGAACTTGTTTACATGATGTCAGTTTGTGAAAGAAATTTGGAGAAAGCTAGGAGTGATTGAGCTAGAAAATACGAAAATGCTAAAGAAAAGTTTACTTATTCTAGCAAGGAGGAATCGGGTTTAGAAAATGGTGATGATGACTACTATTATGTGAAGATTTTGGAATGAAAGAAGCAAAAAAATTCAGGAAAGAAGAGCTGAACGCAGAGACAATTGTAATCCAAATCAAATCGGAATGTGAATGGAGGAAGGCAGTAAAATGGAAACAAAACCTTAGAAGAAGCTGGGAAGAAGGTTGAATAGAGATGAATAGGAAAGATTTTTTTATTTTATAACAGAAAGGAAGTTCAGTAGTACATGTTTTTGTTTAGTTTTTGTTTAAATGTACTGTAATGGAGTGAAGTTTGGGTTGTAAAGGGAATGTAAAGGGACTGGGGAGAATCCCTAAAAACATACCAAATTTTGATCTTATTATACAATACTTTCATAAAAAAATTACACAACAAATTAATTGTCTTTATTTTTTATTAGTTAGATAATTTTTAATTTTTGTCTTACCAAATGAGTAAAAATATCTCCGAGAAGAACACAAATGTTGCTTTACATTGTACATTATCAAACTACAGGAATTATAATGTTTATAATTATTATTTATTTACTAAGTGTGTTAGTAGCATGTAACATTCTCTATGATAATGTCTTTTAAAGAACAAGGGGTAGCAGCAAGAAGGAAGAGGAAGGTAGTATAACTTTGGATGCAATGATTGGTGTATATGTATTCTCGTCTTGCAACATTTATTGAATATTTTCATTTCAGACATTTAATACTAAAGCATTATAATAATGATTTTCAATTGTGAATTTTATTTAAAATTTTAAAATTTAAGAGATTATTTATTATTGGATACTTTTTTAGAATATTAATTTAGCATCGCTATTTATATTAAAATTATCCTATTGGTTAAATTTTTTATTGTAGTATAATTTGTTTATTTCTAATATTTATTGCAAAAGGTTATGGTAAAAAATGAGTTATTTGGGGATATAAATTAATTATTTAAATTTAATTATGAATATTTATGCATTTTAAAAAATTATCACTCATAGACTGGAAAAATGACATTTATAATAATAGTATCATATGTTGTAAATAATAGTATCATATGTTGTATAAACAATGACACGATAATTAATTAATGCGTAATGTGTTGTATTATTTGCGACTAATAACATTATGTGATAAAAAAATGTTTAGGTTGAAATAACATAATATACTTCTATATATTGCAAATGTATCAACTCTCAATACAGTATGATGGTTTAAATAAGGTCGCAGAATATGTAATGAATAAATATTCATCATTATATGTATATGGCGCATAATGTGTTGCAAACCACTATGCATCACTAAATACAAATGCTACATAATATGTCGTCAACATCCATGCATCACTAATTCTATATAGCGCATAACATGTCACCAACACACATGTGTCACTATGTGCAATTGATAAACGTATCGCAAACATACATGCGTCAGTAAATATTAATGTTGCAAATATGTTGCATACAGATACAACGTGTAGTTTAGTGACACAAAAAATGTTGCTTTATTTGCGGCCCAAACAAAAAATTGTGTAGCAAACATACTACATGGATTTTACGAAACAATAAATAGTGATGGAAACAGTGTCGGAAAAAAAACATTTGCAACACTGTATTAGTGATAAGTGGCACAATTTTCATGTCGCAAAAGGTGATGTTCGTTGTAGTGTGATCGGCTAATTAAATTATCACCCCAGTTTCCTGTAATCTTCTCAAGTTTAGAGTTTTAAAGAGTGGGTAGGGAATTACATTTATAGATGCTCCTAAGTCTTTCATTGCTTTCTCCATTAAAACTCCTCCTAAGGTGATAGGGATAGAAAACGACCCTTGGATAGCTACACTTTTGAGGTATTTTCTTATGGCACATCACTGACACGTGTCCTCCAATTTTAACTTTCCCCGGATTCCTTAAAGTTTTAGAGCACTTTTTAGTGCATACTGTTTCAAGAATTTGGTATAATGAGGAATTTGAGCTATGGCATCAAGGAGGGGTATGATTACTTCACAATGATTGAAAACTTTGAAAAGATTATCATTGTCGGCATCTTTGCTCTACTTTTCCCTTAAGGCCACCGGAATTGATGGGGGAGGGATGACCTTCTTGATCTTGCCTTTCGTGGCATCCGTGGAGACACTTCGGGTTTGGCTTCCAGTTTAAAAGAACCCACTTCTTTGTTTACTTCTCCCTGAACAATCACTTCTTCCTCAGTTCCCAAGTTCGCATCCTTGGTGGGTCTATCATCATCTTGTTCTACTTTCTTCTCAGTCTCTTGGAAAATTTTCCATTCCTCAAAGTTATAGCACTTACATTTTGTCTCGGGTTCACTTCCGGTTGAGAAAGAAGTTTCCATAATTATCTAGCTTCAAGCCGGCTCACCGAGGTATCCAGTCGACCTATTTGAACCTTCAAGTTCTTTATGCTTGAAAATGTATTATCCCCAACTCTTCAATGTCCTTCCTAGTTTGGGTCGTAAATAGTTCATTTCTCTTGATGGCATAGGCCAATGCTTGCATCAATTCATCTCGGTCCAACCTAATGATGCTTCCTTGGGGTTTTGAGGTAACTTCACGAGGATAAGGTTATTGAGGTCCCCCGGTTGAAACCTTGGCCACTTGCATAGTTAGGGTGATTCGTATAGTCGTCCCTCCATTTAAAATTCGGTAGATCCCTCCACCCAGGATCGAAATATGATTCATTGTAGAACTTGGAGTATGGATCATATTTCTTATCAAATCCTTAATTCCTTTGGAACCCTTGATCTTGAACTTGTGCTCCTTGTCATCCTCTAAAAATCTCAGTTGCCTTGAAATCCCTTACCTTGATATGCTATAGCCTAAAACTCTTCCAGTACATCATCTTAGAGTTGAGGACACATACCGATCGGGTGATCTAGTGAGTGAATCTCACAAGCTTTTACTTGTTGAATCATTCCCCTTCATGAGCTCTTTTATCATGGATGCTGCTCCTCTAGCTTCGGGGAAGTATGATTCACCTCATCTTGCATCTTAACTCGTAACCTCATTACAAGTTACCTTGTCCCATTTTCCATCTCTTCATATAGAGCCATAGCATCCTTAAGAATTTAATCAGCTATCTATCCATTCCAAGCTCCATTCACCATTCACCATTCACATATTGTGATCTGTGAGCCCTTCGAAGAAATAGTACACTAAGTCTCCATCTTTGAAAGGATGATACATGCAACTTGCTAACAGCCTCTTAAATCATTCCCAATATTAGTAGAGAGTCTCGTCAGGGAGTTAAGAAATGTTTCTCAAATGCTTCTTCAATCCCACCAATTTAGAAGTCAGAAAGAACTTCTTGAAAAACTTCAGCTTCATGTCTGTCCAAGTGGTGATGCACACAGGCGGGCGATATCCAATCTATCGCTTCATCTTCTAAGAGAAGAGAAAGGTTCAAAGGTTGTAATACTCCTCTAAAAATTTGTTTGGCTTCATGTTGGTGCACACGAGATTGAACTCCGAAAGGAGTATTTTAGGTCCTCACCACTCATCCCGTGAAAGTTCAGAAGGAAATGAATCATGCCCGACTTAAACTTGCAATTCATATTTGCAAGGAGTGGCAAAAGATAATGCATAACGGTTGGCTCTCTAATTTTGGATCCATAAGATAATATGTAACGATTGGTGAAAAGATAAAACATAACGATTTTCTAGTTATCTCCAACCATGTTTTCTTCTTCTACTATTGGTGGTGGTTGCGGAATCTCGGTGTTCGCGCTCGATCGTCTCTTATGTATCTAAGCCAGTGAGAGATGGATGGATCAGGCCATCTTGGACTCGTCATATAGCCATATGACCTTATGGTCCTCCAATCTAATCATCATTACCTCGACCAATGCAAATAGAGTGTAAAAGTAGGTGAGAGGGTTGAAAACAACGCAACCACTGTCATCTACCTGATATCCCAAGGCTAAGGCTAGGAGGGTGATCATGCTTTCCTTAGCAGTCCTATTAGCAGTCTGTATTGATGCCTTGTAACATCTATCCACGAAGGTCTCCATATAATTCGGGAATCCTCGCCACCTGTCATGGACCATAAGAGCAAGCAGTTGTCCTAACTGCACTGAGTGGCCTCCCTATGACAAAAGATCGCCATTTAGGACAAGAGAGTGATATACCTCATCATGGGGCAGATGATGTCCAAAATATTTCTCTACTTGTTTCTCAGCTTGTCGGTGATCCCATATTAATGTTGTCTAAATGAATCTGGCAAAACTGACCTCATGACCCTGCACCCTACCTTGGTACTTCCACCCAAAGTGTTCAGCAACCTCTCTATAAGTCAATATGTAACTCTGATCATCCAGGTGGAAAGTGATATACTTCTCACCATCATCTGATGACCCTTTCTAAATGGTGGACAAGAACTCTAAAGTCCATCTCCTGTAGTTGGGGGCTTTATTCTTAACAAAGTCCGTCTTCAATACGCACTTCACAAGAACATAAAGTCCCATATCGTGCAAAGTGGGCCTATGCGCAAACTTCATCTCTAAAATAACCCTAAGATCGAGGTTCCTCCACCTCATGTTATGTCTACCCTTAAGGGTTACCAACTTCATGTACGGTGTCTACCCTTAAGGGCTAGTAACATTTCTCTTTGGTTCCATCTCAATCAAAAATTCTACAACACAACACAGTAACACAAAGAAACAAACAATCCCCAAAACATTGCAACCCGCCATCAAACTACAAAAATGTATAAGTATATACATATGCGAGATGGTTGTTGTGTGGAAGCATGCCTCTGTTATTGGTGTTGGAGGTCCCGTTGGGCTTGAGTGTGCCTTGTTGCAGTGTCCAAATCCTGACTCTTTTTATATTCTTAAGTTGCATTATCATAGTGGCATTCCTTGCCTTTATTTAAGAGAATTTGGTTGGCATGGTGATCCTTCATTCCCATGTGTAGTGCACAAATGGGGTTACGTGGTTGTCAGGTTTTTTTACATATTGCATTACGATGTTGTCTATCAGCCTCGTTTGGTATGTTAGTTTCCTAGATATGCTTTGGTTTGGTGGTGTTTCTAGCCTGGGTTCTGATCCCGTTGCTTATCGTTTTGCCCATTGATGCTATTATGTGACCTCATTATTGGATTGCCCTGAGAAGCTTGTTGGCTTAAATTTGTGCCATCATCAGAGTCGTCTCCTACCTATTCAAACTGGGTTTTTCTTGCACTAGTTCTTGTGCACAATTTTTTTCTAGCTCCATTTCGCATGCTCCTTTCTTTTCAGTTTTTAACTTAATCCAGAGTATCATCCTCGTGTTTGCTGAGTGGATGGTGGTTCTGGATGATCTTTCACCTTTCCCAAGGACCATTGAAACCTAGAAAGAAAAAATTATCCCCACAAATAGCGCCACTGATGCAGGGGAAATCCTTCTGAGTGATGACAGACCTCAGAATTGGCATGGTGAGTTCTATTCCTCCGAAAAACTTACAAGAGACCCCGGAAAAATCTCTGACGCCCTAATCATTGTGGAAATCACTCTTATGTATAGTGTACGAAAAATTTCTTACATTTGTATGGTGTTCTACGTCTTTATTTATAGGCCTTGATCGTGTGATCGTGGCTTTCGTAATATGTTTCCCTCTTCTAGATCGTGGCCGAGTAGAGGGTGTTGTGATGAGAAGTGCTTTTGCACCTTTTCTGGGCCTTATTATTTGTCAGCGAGGTGGACTAGATATCTGCCAGCGAGGTGGACTTGGTTCACTTCGAGTGGTTAGCGAAATTGGTTGTAGCAGGTGGGTTCTTATGCTAAGGTATTGCGGGCTAAGTGTATACCATCCCACAAGATCATTTTCAACAAAATCAATCATCAAATAGTGTCTGGAACATCAAAATAGTCACTATTAAACACTAACATTCTCATATCTACAACTTTCTCCCCATTGGACTTACATAAATTTGGGTTGATTGAACCCTAAAATCTTCACCTGGGAGGTGGCTTGTTGAGAACATTGACAAAGAATTCAAGTTGTAGAAAAAGAGTTCGATTTGGAGAAGAATTTGACTTGGGATTTTGATTTGGAAGTTTGGGGAATCGATGAACCTTAGGGATTTCTAATTGGAATTTTTTACTAAGGAAAGAAATTAAGGAGGAAGGAAATTGATTTATGATTTGGTTTCAAATGCATGAAAGGAAGGAAATTAATTTCTTGTGTGTAATCAAATTGAGATTTTGAATAAGGAAAGAAATCAAAGAGGAAGAACATGAATTCCTGCAATGAATGCAATTATTTATTTCTCATTTATGTTCACACTCAACAAATGAAAAGCATCAATATATGAATATGGCAAAAATGAAATAGGCCTTCGTCCCTCCCTAACTTGCAATGAATTTTTTTCCTGTAATAGTTATTAAACTTTGACAATGTATATGAATATATATATATATGAGTAATGATATTATCGTATGAGATATTGTTAGATTTCTCGTAACATGTAGTTTCTATATCAATACTTTACGTGCTGTTATTGTTCGTGGTTACATATATTTACAGTCAAACATGTTGATTGAAGACTTTGAACAAAGATTTTGTGCAAGTTAAAGAGGGATAAAAAGAATATGAAGTTTGTGTACACACAGGCCTTTACATGGTGGTTCGATTTTGAACTGTCATCCTCCAAAATTTTACACCGGAAAATAACGTAATCGAATTCAAAACCTCCATTAAGAGGTGGTTCTAGTGATTTTATACAAAACCGTCATCTAAGTAATCCATTAATGGCCATTCTTTCACTAGTTGACTGAGAATAACAACTCCAAAATATATTGGTCATTTAGATCATTCAAGAAGTTTGTTAAAGAACATATTCAATATCATGCACCTCCAACATCTTGGTCAACTGAATTCTTGATCAACAACCACCAACAGATATGTTATTATGAATAAGGATTTTTTAGAGGGCTTATATGTTAGTATAAACATAGTTTCTTTAAGAGAATAAAAGCATCTTACATTTCATGAACTTGATCACTGAATTCAACGGTTTTCATTCCTCTTCTCTTACAAATTTGTTTGTTTAGTTACTTTAATTTACAATTTAATCAATTGAGATCATCATAATATAGCCTAGAAACTAAGCCCAACATGATGGCCAAATTAGACAAAGCGAGATGGACTAAATACTTGGCCCGCACAACCTACCAAGATAGGGGGATCAAGTATTGACCCACGATCTCCAAATCTTAGGGTTACTGACACTATGGCCCTGTCCAGTTCATATTAATTTCAGCACATTTCAGCACCAATAAATTAAATTCAACACTAATAAATTAAATTCAGTATCAATAAACTAAATTCAGCACTAATAAACTAAATTCAGCGCCAATAAACTAAATTCAGCACTTCAATATTTAAAAAATAAAAATTGACGAAAAAATATTTATTTGGAGTCTTGGCTGTCATTTGTTAAGTAATAAATCAAAATTAAAATATGTATCAATTAAAACATCATTTTGGGAATGGAATAAAAACATTAATCATCGTTTTTCTCTATCACTCTCACCCATGGAATCATTTTCCTTATCGTCATCTTGAACTTCCTCATTTCCTCCAATAGTGCTCCAAATATTTAAAATTATATCATTACGCACTTTTTTCATGGCATCCTTTCGAGTTTGGTCAAACATATGTAAGTCCATAATTCCGTGATCATTCGACTCGTGATCTAAGATAGGCATACTACGCTTGTGCATTATGATGAAGTTATGAAACGTGAAAGAAGCAACAATTATTGTCATTTGATCTTTGGGAGAAATCAGTGGTATAGATTTCAGCACCTGCCAAGTACTCTTTAATTGACCAAGCGCACCTTCAACTCTCGTTTTTAATGATGAATATCGATGGTTGAAATGTTCTGTGAAACTTGCAGGTGGTGCGTTTCTAAATTCCGGTTGGTGCTTTCGAATTTGCTTCCCTCATCGGAGCCAAAAAAAATGAAGGTGCTTTAAGTCAAATTGTTAGTCAAATCCGTTTAAGTTTATCTATTTTATGTATCATTCAATTTTTATTATCCAACATTTGAATTACTATATATCGAATTCATTTTTTTATGTTGTAACATGATAGTTTCCACTTGCATAATGAGTGAGTTTTTTTATTTGACTTCTTTTACTACAGTTTGGATTTAGTTTGATTTAGTCTCGTTCAATTTGGTCAAACATTTTTCATTTTAGTTGTGTCTAGTTCGAGTAAATCTCGTCTAATTCAGTGGGTTTAATTTCAGCACCAATAAATTAAATTCAGCACCAATAAATTAAATTCAACACTAATAAATTAAATCTAACACTAATAAATTAAATTCGACACCAAATAAACTCAACTGGACAGAGCCTATGTTTCACACGATCTGGCACGATTATCACGACCTCGACTAACAAGCTCTCACGAACTAAAGGTACTCCCTCCGTCCCAGTTCAAACTGCACACTTTTTGGTCAACTTTCTCAGGTTATGTTTGACCATTAATAGCTTTAATTAAGGATATTAATGGTACATTAAAATTTAATATTTAGAAACTACGTCGACATAGGAGTCTA
>JAUOBV010299908.1:0-11110 GCA_032360425.1 Rubia occidens | reverse complement strand
AAGAACACAGTCTGTACACACGCTTCCTACTTTCCGGCGTAAAATTTCTGGCAGAGGGAAGAACTGTAAATTTCAGGGCAGCTTACAGTCTGTCGCCTGCGTCAGATTATTTCCGCCGTACACTACTTTGCCAGTAATCACACCTTTTTCGCAAGAGCACAGTCTCTACACCCGCATCATACTTTCCGGCGGAAAAGGTTTCGTTGCGGAGACCAAGGTCGCGCTCGGCACACGTGGACGTCGAGCGGACACGTGTTCGAAGCGATAAATTCTAAGTCTTTGACCAAGAATTGCAAGCGAGCCTACTATGCTAGTAGGCTGCGAGCCTGAGCTCAGACCTGTACAAGCCTACAGGTCAGCGTAAGGCGTGGGTGAGGCTATAATACTGCAGTTTTTGCCTAGGCCAGCTGTACATACGAACGGTAATCCCTGTAAATATTCTGAGGCTAGTAGACGGATAAAAACTGCATTTTTGAGTCGTGACTGAAATTTTACTTCTCGTAAAGCTTCCCAAGAAAACTTTCATTGTAATGCGGCTGGTCCGACGCGCAGAGTATTTTCATCTATATCCGCCTCGCTAAGTTGTACAGTTCCTCAAGCGTGCTCTTGATCTCGGCAAAGTTTGGACGGTCCGCTTGCTTCTCGAGCTGACATTTTGATATCAGGTCAAGAATCCCTGGCAGAATCAACGGTACGTTAAGAAGGCCACGGATAAAATCCTCAATCTCCGCAGCCACTTCATCGAGCATCGTCGGTGTCAAACGCATCGCCAGAATGAATTCAATGAGAGCGAAGGGGGAAACAGTCGCTGTCCCGGATAGGATGTTCGAGTCTACGTGGTCGGGACGATTGCGAAACTTAACAAACTTGTACTTGTTATCTCGCGCTCGCCTCGCCTCGTTCCTTTCTTCTTTCGCAAACGTGGTCAGATCTTCTACCACAAGACCGTGGTTGCGCGCCTGTTCGGAAAGGACGTAGAAGGCACTCTTTCTCATCCCATCCCGAACATCTGTAAGGGCAGGCCATTCTCCTGTATAAAATCGATCTCTCATTACACTGGTTTCGTCAATGATTGAAACCGGATGCCCATAAATGCTCACGCCATCCTGGAACCTGATTTGTTTCATGTACTCGCAGGTTCTACTTGTGACGGTAGTCGTGGCCATACGGTCAGGGTGGTGAGCGTGTTTCTTAACCTCTTTCTGCACTTCGTCATTATATTCGGACATTCGCATGGACGGCATGCGATCTCTCGTTGCCCCAGTCTTGGTGGTGTCCAGGCTAAAGTACCCGGTCAATATCGTAGCCACTTCTTTTGGCTGGGCTCGTTGAGTATCAGACCACTGATTCGTAATAGGCGTAACATTGGTTTTGCCCAAATTCGAGTAAGCAATTTCCTCCGCTATAAGCCCGATAGATCCTACTGCCGATTGCACTGATGGTATCCATGATTTTCTGCCAGAAAGTGCGAAAGCCTGCTCAGGAGGGCAGCCCTGTGGACTTGGTCTCACCGCTTCGTGCTTTAGCTTCATCAGCGCATCAATTTGCTTCTGTGAGAGTTCACGAATGCCATGGAACGTGTTGTTGTTGGGATTGGCGTAGTCTTGTTCTTGATGTAGCGGCTGCATCTTGCCGAAGTCGCACTGGAAAATGTCGATTGCGCTCCGCCTAGGACTGCCACAGATCATGCGCGGCGGCCGAACGGTGTATTTAAACGGTAAAATCCGCCCCGGACGGCACTTGATCCCATCATCGATTAGCTGCTGTAGCTGATCTTCCACGCAGATCGGCTGCCCTGCCGCGAAGATGGTGTTTTCCGGCTTCTGGTCACACTGCAAAATACCAAGAACTGCGAGAGACTCCACAGACTCTACCACTTGGTAAATTTGATCCAAAGCTGAAATATGAGCTTCCCTGAGAACAAGCCTGCAGCGCGTTAACTCATGGTCGTCTTCTACGGAAGATTCACCGGAGCTCCTGCGCCTTAGACCCATCGCAATAGCAACTGACAAGGAATCGATGTCTCCGAAATCGAAGTTATACGAGGCGGTAGTGATCCAGTCATTGAGCTGCGTGGTGCAGAGATCAGTGTTTCTGCTTCTTGAGAGCCTGCCCCACCTTCGAATCGCGGCGGACGGGTTCTTGATCAGTGTTTTGTGCAATTCATACGTTTTGGCTGGGGCTGTGCTTGGAGAGCCTGGTGCAAGTTCGTCTTGAACTTTTGTATGCATTGTGACAAAGCCGTGCATTGGGTGAGCATTCCCCTTCATCTCAAATCTCGCAGTCGCCTGGACGGCAAGAATTGCAGCCGCGGTTATCTTGGCAGTTGATCGCCTAGCCTCCGCAGAATGACTGAAGAGATCGAGTAGGCTTCCAAGCGCCCGCGGAGCTACAGAACCAATCGGCCGGTCGAGAGAAGTAGCGTGAAGAATCCCTGGTAGCGCTGCAGGTCCCACAGCACGCGAGCTCATGATGTTGGCAATAGCTTTTTCATGCCTCATTTCAATAAAATCAGCATCCCCCTGAGCAAGTGGCTGGATAACAGGAATCTCCTCAGAATTGGTCACATTCCTAACACCCACCTTGACTGCCAAATGCTCCATAGCCACCACCTTTCCATACGATCCGCCGCCAAGAAGTTTCAGATTGTGAGCCAAAGCGCCGTCCTTGTCAAGGATACCCATATCAAAAGGCTCGTAGCAGTGAACCGATTTTTCCATATCGAAGCGAGAAAGGTTCAATTTTTCCACGCTAGCTATCATCGCCTTCATTTGGGTAGATGCCTGCTTGTCATGCAGCTCAGTTGTAGACTGCTCAATAATTGTCCGCAATTCATGGCACTCATTAGACAGTCGATCGCGATCGAGCCGGATATAGTCAGATATATCCACAGTATCCTTCATGTCAGCAACTGCCGCTTCTAGCCTCCGGGTCACCTCCTGTACCGCTTGGAACTCCTTTCTTATAGTATCAGCAGCACCCGACCTTGAAGTACCTTGACCTGCCGCTGTAGAACCTGCCGTATCATTTTCGGCGCCGTCGGGCTTCTCTCTGCCGCTGGCCGCTGTCTGGGTGTCATGGCGGGGCTTGAGTGCATGATCGCGGTCGCCAGCGAAATCTCCGTCCCCACTTACGCCAGTAGGGTACTCAATCTCCATGATATCAGTGCAGTCTACCTTGACTTGAGTGGTTACCAGCGCCTGCGCGGAATCATCGACCGGCATAGCCGCTAACTCCGGCTCAGCCTTCATCTTCAGTCTGTTGCCTTGCGCATCAGCGGTGGCCTGCAACTTATCTAAGTCGTATTGCAAGGCCATCATGCCTCGATTAGCAACGGCGTGGAATATTATTCCGAATATTGACGTCAAGTACCCGGACAGCTCTGCCCCGCTCGAGGCACAAACTTCCCTCAACGCCGGGTTTTGAAACTTGTTCATGTAGGACGTCCGATCAGTTTGTGACTCCCCTGGCTTCTTATAATCCTTCAGGAATTTCATAAACTCAATGTTGCATGCCTCACCACTTTTCCAGACTAGAATTGGCGAAGACATTGCTGCCCTGTAACTCGCGTCGTCGAACTCCTCCTTCGTGGTAGTGCAGACCATCCACGTTTTCTTTTCATGCGGATTCCTCCGTGAAATCCTGTCGAACCTTGCGAAGTCGTTTTCCCTGGCGTTCCTACCAGTGTGAAATCTCTTGGGGCAGGACCCAGAAATGAAATGTTCCAAAGCCATCAAACCGGTCGGATGCTTGTTCGTGCTCGGAGGCACAATGCTTTCGGTTCTCTCGCGCCTTGTGCCCATTTCCTGCACACCTAGGGAACTTATGCTTGTGCCCTCAAGCACAGATGCTGGGAAATTAAATGAGCAATCTGCGGCATCTCTGATTCTCGTTGCCACGCCTGACAGAACAGAGTTCGTGACGTAGTTGTGTATACCCCCATCGTCCGTTACGCACTCCTTGAAGGCCATAATAGCCCTGATTAAGTCGAAAAGTAGACTGTCTTTTTGCGTGAACTTGGCGGCAAACTCCTTCTCATCGCCTTCTCGCTCGCCCAACATCGATTCCAGTCGAGCCAGTGCCGCTAGTTCCTCCATTTCGGCTGCCGAGAGCACGACTTCAACATCGTCGCCCGCCATGCCTGACTGCGCAAGCGCCTCACACGGCAAAAATATCTTAGGTGTCGGCACGTGATCTGGATGGAAAGTGACCTAGTAACTTTTGAAGGGAGAGGGGTGCACTGATTTCGAGTGTGGCCACGCTTAAATTGTTCGCCGTAAAAACAGTATTCCGTAAACAGACTGCTTGGGTGTGGTGACTATTGGTTGTGCGTACGGCGAACCAAAATTTCGTCATACACAGACTGTAAGCTGTAAGTTTTTTTAAATTGAGTTTTTTTGGTTACAATTACAAATTTGAAAACGGCGTCATCACTTGTCCGTCGAATGGCAGTGGTCGTCAGACAACCGGCTTTTTTTCCGGAGTCCGTTTAAATGAGTTCAAGTTCGCAACGACAAGCCATTAAGGGGAAATTTCCAGTCGCTTTGAGGCTGTCGAGAAATACGTCATGGCCTCTTAGTATCCTTCTCCAAGTACAGGGGTTCTATGCATGGGAGTTGCTGTGAGCTAGAGTCCGAAATATCTGCGAAGTGGTCTCTAAATCAATAGGCGCCCGTTAGTTTTATATAGTTGAATTGGCCGTGCCCAAAAAATATTATCTATTACTTACCAGTTGTTTTCGTGCAATAATCAAGTCTCGCATTCTACTAGACACTCGCTGACCGTCCCCAAACAGTCTTCAATTTTCTTATGGAGATAAGTCAGAGAAGGACGCCTTGCCTCGTCGATAACACAGCACTCTTCGATGATTTCTGTCATATCGTAAATGAGAGGCCTGACTCTTCCAATGCTTTTCGCAACTTTCTTTGAACCGGCCGCTAAAGAAAGTAGCAGTTCTGGAGATAATTCTAACCCAGATATAGTAGCATATACATCTGCGAACAACAAAGGGTTAAAATAGCGCTGCTTGACGACGCCCTTCGGCTTGTCGGGTTCTCCTTCGATGTGCCCTGCCAAGACTGTGCATTGACCAGCGGACGACTTGCCCATACCGAGCCGCTCAAAGACAGGCGCGTAGAAAGTTAGCAGTTCTTCGGTGTCGACCATAGCGTTGAAACCCAAGATGAGCTGCCCATACATGCTGTGCGCACCTCCTGCGGAATCTTTCTTGTCAAGAATTAGGACCTTATTGTTCGGCCGACGACTTACATCGCCCATGACAGTTGCTAATCTTCGGCAGCTGTCTAGCGCAGTCTTGTCAGCTTCCCGAGCCTTGTTTTTGTTCCTGAATAGATGGGACACTGTCACCTGGTCGTCCTTGAAGCAGTTGAGATGGGAGACGTGCTGAAACTTAATTGCCTTCAGGTTGGCTTTCAAGCAAGCGCGCACTGATCGTCCAACAGCCCGACGGCTTGTGATGTGCACAGAGAAGCGGCTTGGTTCTCCATGCGTTGTCGTCGGCAACGTGCCGATCGGATAAAAATCTTTGGAAGAGTTTTTCTTTGACACGACAGTGATACAGCGAGGCAATGCGAAGTTCGTTGAAAGAGCTTCCAAAACTGCCAAGCCAACTCCATACACGTCCGTCGACGACCTGACGCGAAAAGAATCTCCTGGTCTCCCTTCAGCTCTAAATCCTAAGGCCTCCGGCGAAGCGTACTTCCGGATCGCAAGCGGCATGAGGCAGGGAATATCGCAAGATGCGCATGTGCAGGGACCGAGGGACCTGCAAGGGGCAATATTACTAACTCTTTCCGCGGTGTCTAGAGTGGGGCGGGTGCTTGGATGGCGATAGAAGTTCTGTCCCAGCCTGGCCTCTGAAAAATCGACGAAGGCTCCCCGAACTTTTCCTGTGTGTCCCTGCCTCCTTGATGCGTGCATCTGCAGTTGATGTGCTGACGAGCCGAAAACCATAGAAAAGCTGTCGGCTTGGCTTTTGTGGACGTCGACGTCATGAGGCTGCTTTTCTGATAACGACGACACGACAAAGTTCTCCAGCGCAGCTTCATTGTGCACGACGCCAATCCTCTCTAGTTCAAGTAGCCCCTTGACAAATAGCAGCAAAACAGACAAAGACTGAGCCAGGGACTTCAGTATTGTCCGCCAAGGTTTGTCGATAACGCATCTCATCAATCCATGGCGGCCATCTTTTTGCTGCGCAAATTGAGTGATAAGTGATTGAATTACACTGTTCACGCGAGTGTACGTCGGTTGCTCCGCACAAATTCTAATGAATTCTCGCACTCCATCCCCGGACGCGTCATCAATTGCTTCTTCAATGAGCCCATTCTCGCGCCGTATCATGAGGGAGGGAATTGGGGCTGCAGCTGCACTTATATTTAATCCGCCAGGATCTCGTGCGAGCTCATCAACGTCAAGCCGCGATTCTTCCCGAGCGCTGTGCCATTCCTGACTTGCATTCCAGCGCCCACGTGCAATCGCTTCAACTATATCGACGACAAGGGCGGCATCTGTCTGTAGCATCGCCGCTGTTCGGTACAGTGCGTGGGCGTCTGTCCCCCCCTTGGTGTAACAAAGCCCACAGGATGCAAGATAACTCTGCTTGGCATTAGATGGCCTTTTGCGAAACCAAGGCTTCGTCCCCCGAGAAGTCCTTGTCTGTCAGCGATGACTTTTGTCCAATGCGCCTCGTTGCGGGGGACGCTGAGAATTGAGAACAAGTCTGGGTTAACTTCCATATTCTTGTAGGCGGCGGTCGGGTCGTTCTGGTAAAGATCTCGCTGGAGCTTTGACACCTTACAAATTACTCCATCTTTCGAATAGAAAAAGTTGCCAGACCCCTCTCTATGCTTAGCCCATGTCGCGTCTGCCTTCCAGTAGCTGACTCCTAGAGAAACGGCTCCAATGGCTGAACCCTCCGCGAGAAGAGCCGTTTCCTCATTACGTCGTGGAAAAATCTCGCCACTGCCATGCTCGGCAGGTCCTTCTTCGTCACGTCCGGTCGCCACTTCACGAGACTCACTGTCCGACGACGCTTCGACAGCTGGAGCAGCATCGCCGCCGCCGCGGCTTGCTGCCCCTGGTTCTGGAACTTTGCCTTCAAAATCGTAACCAGCTTGTAAATCCTCTGATTTGACAACGAAAGGTAACCGTGCCTCTGACGCTTCCATATCGTTGGGCATGATGGAATTGATGACTGCATCTTGGAGCCTGACCATGAGCTGAAGTACAGGGCCAGGGACATGGAGACGGCGTGACTGGGATTTCGCTTGGGTCTCCGGATTCCTTCGCGCAGGTTCAGCCTTCGATTTCGCCTTGGTTTGATCGGTTAATCTCGCGAACTGGTCAGCGTCTTCGTAAATACGGTCGACACACTTCTGTGAAAGTGTCCTGGCCTGCTCAGGGGTCACAATCGTTTCTCCTTCATCATCTTCCTTGAGTGCGAGGGCGGCAACGTTGGACTTGTAGGCGCAAATCGCGCCAAAAGATTTTGTCTTTGAAGGAGGATGGCAGAAGCCATTGAACGTGTGTTCCAGAGCGATGAGATTGACCAAATTGAGGCCGCCGCTGCTCTCAGATGATACCCCGGCCTTGATTTTTGAAGTCTTCTTGTCCAAGCTAACATTGTTAAAGAGAGTCCGGAGCTCTTTGACAGTGTTGAGCATTTCGAGTCTCTTCTCGGCGTCAATGACTAACTCGAGGTTTTGCAGGTCCGCCATTGCGCGAGGCACGATATTCAACAAAAGCGTAACATGTTCCGACACTTGCGGAGCTTGCTCTTCGAGGTTGTTCGTAATCTTGCGCTTCTTCCGGGGAAGTTTCGCGGACGGCACGGAAAGTACAGGGGCGGTCTGTGCCATTTCCCCGACGCTTGCAATGTCAGACTGGGGTGACGGTGCGCGCCGCTTAGTACTTGGTCGTTGGCTGGACATGATGGCGTTACACTGCCAGGACTGGGTGTGGGGATGGATTTCGTGAAAGGCCAGGTCTCGCTGCGCGTGCGTGGTAAGGCGGGGGCTTCAGTGATGATATGCCTAAACTATGTGCAAATAACTGCACAGCTGTGCAGCGAAACGCTCCGCGTTCATGTGCTCTTGATGCCCCAAGACGGAGGGATGAAAACTGGACGGGACGTGTCAGTTTTACATTATGATATTGGTACGGCGTAGCCTGTCCAGTGTAGTGTGCACACACCTGTTTTTTTGAACATTTTCGTAGAGGGTGTATATGATTTCGTTTATCATACCAAAAACTGTTTACAGTGGAAATGTACCCGACGACATTCATTTGCAAACATCATGATGAATCAAAGTCTTGCCAAGGCAAGGTGCGTAGCTTTTGCTCTACCTTTTGGTGTTCCTTGCAAATATCTTACTACTAAAACCTCGCTCTTTATTGAGAATGTGGTGTTGACAGCATCGCTACAGTTAGTTAGGGGGCGCTATGGTGCGCGGTCGTCTCAAAATGACCGCCTGCGCATTGAAGCTCCAGATGCAATAGGTAAATCTGCCGTATACTCTATTATAAGGTAATATAAAAATTAAAACTACTAAAACTGGTTGTCCGTCACTTAGTGTGTATATATTGTGTCCCACCCCCACTACGGTCGCTTAGCTTATAGGGCAACTTCTAGTAGCCATCTTGGCACCAAGGATGGAGGCCCACTTCAGAAAGATTTTGTGATTTCTTGGTTGAAATCAATGCGCCATCGTACTACTGAACAGTACAGTATCTGAAATCTTTGAGATACACCGTTTCACAATTTTTGCCAACTGTCAAGTATTCTGTGGTGTGCGTTGTTTTATTTCTCATACGTATGTCTTACTGTATGAAACCTTCGTACTGTCATCTACATATCCTCCAAATTTAGTCGGAATACAGTTTGTCTTTTCACTGTGTCATATAAAATAGTTGACAAAGGCGTACGACCGAAGACCCACGAAGAACCACCAAAAGTTTGAGTTTGGTTTTTCAGGGTTGGGATCCTAAGAGCTACGCTATGACACATAAGATTTGCACGAATGCTTGTTTCTTGGAATCTGATATCAGATGGAATTTTACAAACCCTCGTCTACCATATGAAGTGTGAGCAGACTCTGGACTGTATTCACCGTTCGGCGCACAACGTCGTCGTCCCCGTCCGCTTGATCCTTCTGATTCAGGTTAACGGTCGCTCCTTTTTTCCTCCTCGATATCCGTTGTCGAGGAAAATCTGCAGCAGCCACCAGCATGTCGCATCGTTTTGCAGCCTATCAGGCCGATGCCCGCGAAGTTGCCATGCGGCAAGGGGATCTGGGCCCAATTTCGGAAGGCATCCGTGTTGAGGAGGCGGTCTACGACGCTGTACAAGACTGCGCGGGGAGCGCTGCTGGCCGCAAGAGTTACAGTCAAGAGGGGCAGGTGGTCGTCAAAGTCGCCGGGGTTACGAGTATTTCGTCGCCAGCGGCTGACGAAGATGGGGCTGTTAAAAATGGCAGTACTGAGGGCAGTCAAGGCGACAATCGTCAGGGAGGGGACATCCTCCATCCCTCCTGGGATCCGAGCCTGGGGGCTCCAAAGATCTCTGAATGTGCATTGGTGGCAGACGCGAACGACGCAGGAGAACCGGAGTATGACTGTGCGTCGCTGGACCAGATAACAGCCAGGAACTCTGCAAGCAAGTGTGTCATGCACAGAGACTCGGCGGTAAACGGCAGTGCTCTCCTTTCAAAACATTCTCGTGGCGGGGATGAATATGCTGTTAATATGAGTAGTGGAATCGCGAGGAGTGGCGGAGGTACAGCTGCGGGCGTCGCAGTTCAGATCGGCGGTCTCGCGAAAAGTGCCGAGTGTCCCTCTGCGAACGACGCCTCACATGGCGTCGCGTGGGCTGCGAGCAGCGGATGCCCCGCTGTGTGTGGCAGTGGCATGTACGTGCCGTGCCTCATGTCTGAAGAGAGTCTCTGCGAGTCAAGTTCCTCGACTTCCTCGAGTGAGGGGCCTCCTTCGCTTGAATACTCAACCTCTGATTCGGACAGTGGCTCGTCCGTGGTATTCTTCGAAGGATCTGATGGCGATGAGCCAGGCGATGGAACCAGACGTCTCCCCGCCGGTGGAGGTGTAGCTTCTGAGGCGTATTCTGGTAGAGGCGCAGTCTCTGATGCGGACAGCGGAGGAGGCGCAGCATCTGGTGCGGGTTCTGCGGGAGGCACAGCCTCTGATGCTGGCTCTGGTGAAGGCGCAGCCTCTGGTGCTGGCACTGGTGAAGGCGCAGCCTCTGGTGAAGGCGCAGCCTCTGGTGAAGGCGCAACCTCTACCGTGAGCTCTTGTGTAGGGCCAACCGCCGATTCGGACTCTGAGTACTCAAAAGACGTCTTTTTCGCCGAGTCCCTATGATGTCATATCTCAAATCTTTGGTGAGAAGTATGAAGAAGACCGCCACTTCGACTCAGTTCTGGCTATGAACATGCAGCTGGAGAAAGAGTTTCCCGAGAAGCCTGCTTCTGGGCGGATGAATTTGGCGTTGGACTTGGCGCAGTATCCTGCCGATTCTGTAATGGGCTTCCATGCTGCTTCAGAGTAAAGCTGTGCAGAATTCGCCGGAGGTTCTGTTAACGCAATTTGTAATGAGTACCTTAGTGTATGTTTCCGCAGGTTTGGTTTTAAAGATGGAAAAGTGGGGTTCTTCTGTGCAGTTGTGGGTAAACATTTGCGTTGCGATTTCGCATTAAATGCCTTTCTATAATTTTAATCGTGTATAGGTCGATGAATTCTAATGCAGACTGTTCTTTGAAATTAAGATGAGTAAACGATCTTCAAGCTGTTCTGGATGGGTAAGCATCTGCCTGCCCTAGCGCAATGCACTTATCGTGCAGTTCGTCCTACTATGACTACGTCTAGTAGTCACTCGAAGCCTAGATAATCATCATCTGTGGCCAGGAATTCGACATCCTTTTCTTGTAGATAAGGAACTGTAAATTCCAGGGTAGCTTACAGTCCGTCGTCTGCGTCAGATTATTTCCGCCGTAAACTATTTTGCCAGTAATCACACCTTTTTCGAAAGAACACAGTCTGTACACACGCTTCCTACTTTCCGGCGTAAAATTTCTGG
>JAUOBV010299799.1:0-11110 GCA_032360425.1 Rubia occidens | reverse complement strand
ATTTAAGCATCAATTATTATTCCCAAGAACACCTCAAGACAATTTTCTTACAGGGTTGGTAGTCATACGTTCAAGGTCGATTTAAAGTACGATCGATAACCAAATTACATCAATTGATACAATCAGGGCATTGGGAAAAAATAGAATTTTATACTTCGATTTTGGAGGGATTTTTTATCTCATTCCCACCGGAAATAATCGAGGTAAAAAGAACCCCGCTTAAACATCTATTCTTTACCTTTGCTCACAACCTAGGTAAAATATATTTTTACCTCCATTTTATAGAATAATAATTGAGATAAATAGTATGACCGACACTGGCCTCTGATAGGTGACTGGCGTTAGTCCATGTGCCATGTGGCTTAAAGGAAGGTGTGTAACCGATGTCGGTAAGTACCGACGATACGATTGACATTTGTCATGATACGGTTGATGAGTTAGGCAGACGTTGGTTTAGGTGGTGACCGACGTTCGATCGAGATAGTTTTTTGAATCGGGTCTGCTGATAGCAAAGGCTTCGTCAGTTGATTTTGTTTGAATCGATGCTTGATCGACATGCAACTGACATCAATCAGAAATATAATCGTCTCTATTTCAAGTAAAATGGAAGCCCATCACAAAATTGTAGATAAAATAACATAGGACAAAGATGTACTTATTACATAAAAGTCCTAAAGCCTCTTAAAAAAAAGTTTACCATTGATACTCGATCTCTATAAAGGGTTCAAAATACATACCTAAGAAAGTTTTATGGTCATTAAACATAATTTTTTTACAAGCGATGTTCCCTTAGATACAATATCCTCATGGTAGTTGGTTGAAATAATTGCTGCATTTGCTTTACTATCATATAAAGAGTCCAACTTTAAAGAACTTCTTCCAAGAGTTTGAAAGTCCATTGATAACTGTCTTCACCTTAGTATTGATTTTTTTAAATATAAAAATGACAATCTTATGAACAAGTAATATGCAATTCAAATCTACAAGAATTGTAATTATCAAGACTCATACATACTGTGAATATGGTAAATATTATAGATGTGTCAATATGTTTGACATGGGTGAGTTGCTAAAATATGTGTTCCCTTGCAAAGTCATCCACCTTTAGGGTGAGGGGCCAAATACGTAAGCCATAATGTCTTGGGACAAATGTAATCAATAAATAGAAACTAAAATTTTGTTAGCGGGCAAGAGAATATGCTCTCGTACCCAACCTAATCCGCTTCTACCTCAAAATAAAAAAAATACCTTTTAAAAGGTATGGTACTCGGCCCTTATGATTCTCCTTCTATCTCAGAGTAGGGAGTGAGACCTTCAAATAAGGTTGTGGCCGGTGGTGTATCCGACACTCCTGGGTGTGTATCACATCCTTTAAGTTGAGGTCTGAATATTTTAGACCGAAATGAATGGTTCTCCTAAGCAAGCAGGAAGCAAGGTTTTCCAATCTGCCCTTTTTCTGCTTCTACCTAGAGCATTAGAAGCATTCTATTGATACTAGATTGAGGTTTGACTCCCGACCCTTCAAGTTTGTTGTTCTTCAATTCCGAGGTCTATCATCCAAGATTGATGTAGTGTCATCTCTTAACATAGTGTGACTAACTTTGATGGGAATCAAGACTTTACATACATGTTTTGGTTGAAAGTTTTCAATGGAAGTGATCGACAATTATTTGTTTCTTACTTCCTTTCAACTTTTCCTACAGATTTTCATATGTGAATTTTTTAAAAATATTATTTCAGTGGGTGATGACCTACTTTCTTTCAAATCACTTACCAGAAAATGCCTTTACTGACAGACATCATTCAGTGGTCACCTACGCTATCAGCTGTACCGACAACGAGTGACCACCGTTAGTCAAACCAACTATTTCATAGCATTTACATCATGAATGCCTAGAACTTGAATTCTTGATTGAATTGCAACATTGACGAATAGCCAATGAAACACACATTATAAGGAATAAATGGAATAATATTCATAATAACAATAGTAAAAAAACAAAATCTTTACATTAAACACCTAACCCTACTTCATCATACCTCATATAAAGATTAAATATTTTATTCATCTACATGTAGATTGATTTTTATTAAAATAGTTGAACATTAAACATAGGAAGAATGATTATTAAATCAATTTTGATCAAGATGCTCGTCCATATTGTAGTTGTTGAAGTTTCCTTGATATTTCCACTTTCCTTGGATGGTATATTTACGTGTGTCTTGCTTGAGAGTAAATCTTAGGTGAAAATTTGATGAAAAAATGTATTTAGTTTAGAGGGGATGGGTGGAGGGAGGCATTTTTTGGTTATGAATGACCTTCGATGGGGTTTGGGGTTGATTAGTAAAACAATAAACACTGAAATTTCATTCTCTCGCCAATCCCAACGAGGCAGCTGACACTCGACCTACGTCTCTCATGTTTTTGGTCGTCACATTGGGCTTAGTTAACCTAGGAAACCTAATATTTCCTCGCGGCCGACGTTGGTTGCTTTCTCAAGAAGTGTCAGTAAAACCAAAATCTCGACCGTCGTTTCATGCAGTTAAAGGCTAGTCAATTTGGGACAAAGTTGGCTAAAAAAGGTCCAATTACTTAGTAATGTCGACAAAGGTTGTCTCTCTCTGCCGGTTTCGATTCAAAATACATAAATTTCGATGTTATACAGTCTTCAATACTAAGTGAGGTTCGACCTTAATTGTGAAAGGTCAACCATAACTTGACTTCTTGTATAAACCAACACTCATGGCCAAGGTTTAACCTTAATTAATCCATAGTCAACCTTGAATTTTAATATAAAGAAACACAAACGAACAAGGTTTGACCTTAACTGATCGACAATCATGCATAACTTGACTTCTAATATAAGCAAACACCAATGACTAAATTTTGACCTTAACTAATCGCAGTCAACCATAACTTGACTTCTAATATAACTAATATTGTTGTAGAAGTGGTTTAGTTATCTCATCTTCCTCTCAATCTTCGTGTTACTCTTTCTACTTCACCGCTAATTCTTCGTAACAACAACAATTCAATTTTTACTGTTTAAGATTTAGTTGCGAACAAGTAGATGAAACATATTGAGAATGATTATCATTTTGTTCGTGAGTTGGTAGCTTGTGACAACACTAGTGGAGGATTCCTCATTAAAGGCAGTTTTATCAGACCAAGGTGACTTCTTTAGAACTGAGTTTGTTCATCACTAATAGAAGTAATTTCCCATAGCCGACTTTAAAATTCCCTCAAAGAAGGAGGTTTTCTTCCATCTTTGATGTTCATGGAGCAACCTACCTCTACCTCTTCCAATCACGGAAGTGGAGTTCCGAGCTCGTAACATATATCACATTGTCGCCTGTTGCATCGTCAATTTTGGATTTGGAATGTGGGTCTCATTCCTGACACGTATCTTATTTCTGAGCTTTGTAATGAGTTCCTGAATGAGGTGTTAATTATATCCATCCCTCTACTGGATTTCAACGAGTGAAATGCATTTTTGTATAAATAGTTCCTCAGTCGTGTCATGATTCGGGACTTCTGTTCCAAGTTCGGAAATAAAATTTAGGCCTTTGCAATTTTGTATATTTGGGGCAGGGACAGTAGTTCGGAACTTGGAACTAAGTCAGACATAGAGGTAAAAAGTGCCAATTTTGACATATATAACCCGACCTAACAAAAGCCTCAGACGAAAGCTCCAATATTTACAATAATCTATTGACTACGCTTACGAAGCATTAATCCCTTGTGTGAAATACATATATCCTAGCATCTTCCAAATAATAACATGAAATGATCATCCTAACTAGCAAAAATCTGTAGACTATGCTAACAAAGCAACAATCTATAGATAGGAATAGAAATCTAGCAAATTCTATTCCACACATTTCATGTAATCATAGTAGACACTTTGTCCCACATAAATCTGTACCACGGTTGGATTTCCTAAGGATAACGATCGGGATTTCACCAAATACCTAGCTAAGCAATTTCAGGTGATCTTGACATCATCTTGCGAATATGGCTTGTGGTTAGCTTTAAATATCTGTGAGTATGAGAATACGTCAATTATGACGCAGAATGGAAAATAAATGCAAAAGGGACAACAGTACTGATGATGGTTAAAGTTATTAAGCCCAAATAAAGTATTGGGCCAATTTCAGCCTAATAAACTTAAGAGAAATGGTAAATGGTTATGACTGTATTTACTGGTAATTAAGAGGTAGAGTTGAAGAAAATACTACTAGGGTTATACATGTATAAATACAAGGTACGTATTCATTTTAGATTCATTCTACTATGCAACATACATATATTTTTACTGACTTAGGCGTCAGAGAGTTTTCCCCTGGAACATCTGAGGGCTTGTTTCTTTGCAGATCACTATCAAGGGATTGTGAATGGGGCTCGATCAGACTCCAAACGCATCAATTGGCATGCCTGGTGGGACCCATTAAGTCAGATTCCAATCCCATGGTTTATGTCCACTTCTACGGCTACTCAAAAGAGTGACTGGTTGTGGCTGAAGGGAACATGCGTTGGGGATGAGGTACAATCCCCGTGCATGAGAAACAAGATGGCTAATCCCCCAACATTGCAGAATGTTGAACGTGAGTCGGTGCAAGTCTCGATTGTTGAACATTAGACAGTTAAAGTCTCGAGTGAATTTAATCTGGTGACCATCAATGCCTCTCGAGCCGATGTGGAAGGATTCTAGAGGCACCTGGAGGTTAATTTAGAGCCTCGTGTTGGGAACACAGGCCTTGTGCAAAACATACCAGTTAGTTCAGATGAAAAGAAAGATGGGAGTTTTACAGAAGTTTCTAGTGATTCTTACATGGAGGCTTATAAACAGACTTTTCACATGAATCGAGACATGAGATTGGTTGGGAACAGCCAAATTTGGCACATGTGGTGCAAACATTAGCGGTAACAGGATAACATGTTACTCTCCCCTGGATGCCTATGGGTACATCGAGGTGTAACGTCTTCGGTGACTGTGAAGATGCTAATAAGGCCTGTGTCTCAACCAATGTTGGCATTCCCTTATCTTGGATATGCAGGGAAGATCCCTCAACCACGACCTCAACCCTCTTTCCCAGATCATTCTTAGGGGATGGTGTATTAAATTCCTTCTTCGATGTCGGTAGTCCCAGCGGTTACTTTTCCGGGAGCTGAAACTTGATATGAAATGGTGTCTTCTATGGGGATCCATGGACATGGAATTGCGGGGCTACATAATCCTATGATCAATCAGGGACCTTACGACTTTTATGGGTAGCCTCTGATGCATTCAGGAGCCCTGGGTACATTCTGGTTACATGGGTTCTCAGCCCCTGTATCAGGTGCCATGTGGAGAAACCAATCGAGGGTTGAACCTACCTAGGGATCCACAAGGGTTGGCAGGAGACATAGGATATTCTTTGAGAAGAGACTTGGATAAGTTAATTGGGCTGATGGGGAAAACAACGAGTTCCCATTTAGCTCGTGGGTAACTTCAGTTCGATGGTCAGTAGATACAAAGCCACCAGAGGGCTTCTTACTTATGGTGGAGATTCGGATCCTCGAGAATGCATATAGCCAACTATGAGTCTAATGAACTCCATGGATTTTGACGAGAGGCTTGTTTGCAAGCTGGTTGAGAGTTATTTTTTAGAGATGGTTCAGGAGTGAGTTTCTTTGCATTCCCACTCGAGATTTCTTTGCATTCCCATCGAGATTTTAGTGGAGCTCTTCTAAGCCAATATGCCCAAAAGAAGAAGTTCACTGAAACTCTGCCTGAGTTGTATCAAACGCAGCAAAAGCCTGGGGATACTACAAAAGCATTTTACCATAGATACGTCAATGAAAGCTTGGGTGTTGTGGAGAATACGGAGAACTAGATAATATAGGGGTATTTAATTGGGATGAAGGTTGTGGAGTTGTAAAAGAAATTGACCACCAATACCCCTAAGACCCTTCAGAAGCTTCAGAAGGTTGTCGAGCAATAGTCAAAAGTGGAAGAAGCCGCCAAAAGGAAGATGGGTTTAGTTGAGAGGGTTGGGAAAACTAATAATTCCCGTGGAAATAGGTATGTTGAAACGACTAGGCCAAGCTTTGAGAGGTATAGACCTATGGCTTGGTCCCCAGTGCAAACATTGAGTATACATCGAGGAGGGCTTTCGAGGACAAGGAACAATTGACGAACTTTGCAACCATATTGAAAGGCCTAGCAGAAAAATGGAGGTAGGATTGATAATGGGCTTCAATATTCGGGCCAGGGTAGGCAGGATGAGGGGATTCATAATCAACCTGAGGGTAATCAGGAAAATAAGAAGGAGGAAAACCCGGGGATTCACAGGGTGATCAATGTTATTAATAGTATCATTGGTGAAAGATCTTCGAACATGATCATGAAGCCTGACTCCTGCCACGTCCCCGCTAGGGATCAACGGCTTAAGCGATTACGAGCAGATGAAGCTAAAATTTTTTAAAAAGTGAACGAGATCCCTAATCAGACCCCACATGCTGATCTTATGGTTATGTCAGCGATTGTTGGAAATTATTTTTATTAAGAGGGTGCTTATCGATGATGAAGTGGCATCAAAGTGATGTTTGTGGACTACTTTGATTAACTGGACATAGGCCGCAACAATTTGAAGAAGTCTATTTCACCGTTGCTCGCATTCATGGGTAAAACCGTGTTTCCATTGGGGGAAATCAATTTGTCAGCAAGGGTAGTGGATGGAGAAAAATGTGTGACAATAGATTGTACGTTTGTAGTCGGCAATGCCTATTTACCATATAAAATGATTCTTGGACGTCCATGTATGTGTCAAGCTCAAGCAGTATGGTCCCTACATCACTTGATGATGAAGTTCGCAACAAAAAAGGAATAGCAGTTATTTGAGGAGATCAGGCGATTACAAAGATTTGTAATTTTAAAGCATTGAAAGGTGCGAGAAAGGTGGCCATAATGCATGTGGAAGTTGAACCTGTTGATACCTAGAGGTTTTCTATTCGAGATCTGGGCATAGTGGCTGTTGGGAAGTTGATGCCGAAGGATATAAAGGAAAAGTTAAAAGTCTTACTCGATGGGTATAGCGATGTGTTTGCATGGAGCACTTCTAACCTTAAGGAAGTGTCTTCGAAGTTGGCAGTTTATAGGATAAACATCGACCCATCGATAAATCCTGTGAAGCAGAAGAGAAGACTGTTTGCTCCGAAAAAAGCATAGACAATCAGGGTGGAAGTGGACTAGTTGCTTAAAGCAGAAGTTATCGAGGAGGTGTATTATCCTGAATGGTTGGCTAATCCGGTGATAGTCCCAAAGCATGAGTGTACATGGAGAATCTGTATTGATTTTACCGATTTGAACAAATGTTACCCGAAGGATAGTTATATACTTCCATCAATTGACAAGTTGGTAGGCTATAGTTGGGTATCAGGTGTTGGCTTTTTTCGATGCTCACAAACGGTATCATTAGATATTGGTGGCTAAAGATGATATGAAAAAAACTTCATTCATCACGAATATGGGGATTTTTTGTTACAAGAAAATGTCGTTTGGGCTTAAGAATGTGGGTGCAACTTACCAACGGTTAGTAGATAAGCTGTTCAAAAAACAAATTAGAAGGAACATGGAAATATACATAGATGATATGGTCGACAAGAGCAAGAGTCATGAACAGTTTTAGGTTGATTTGAAAGAAACATTCGATGAGCTACGACAATCGAACCTAAAGCTCAACCCATCCAAGTGTGTGATCGGAGTAGGGGTAGGAAAATTCTTGGGGTTTATGATGTCCAAAAGGGGTATCGATGTCAGCCCAAAGAAAGTTGAAGCCTTGATGAATATGAGGGCTCCATAGACGTTCAAGGAGGTCTAAAAACTGACTGGATCTCTGGTAGCCCTAGGTTGATTTTTATCAAAGGGGACAGAGATACACTTACCTTTCTTTAATGTGTTGAGAAAGGCAAAGAAGTTCGAATGGATTGAGAAGTGGGAGGATGCATTAAAAGATCTTTGAATGTTGCCGACACTTATGAAGCTCGAAAGGGGTGAGGTGTTGCACTTTTACATATCTGCATCCCCTCGTCAGTGCAGTATTGGTGAAAGAAAAAGGAAGGTAGCAGCATCCTGTATAGTTTGTGAGCAGGGCTTTGTAAGGGCCAGAGACAAGGTACACAACCCTCGATAGGTTAATTCTTCCATTGGTTCATGCAGCACGGAGGTTGTGCCCCCTACTTTCAAGGGCATACCATAGTGTTACTTACCAATCACCCGATTCGGAAAATACTTTTGAAGCTGAAAGTTTCAGGAAGAATGATGAAATGGGCAGTAGATTTGGGGGAACATAATATACGATTGCAGCCAAGAATTGCAATCTAAGGTTGGCCCTCGCAGATTTCACAGTGCAAACTACGGAGCCTACAGAATTGGTGGAAGTGCGAAATAAGAAAGTTTGGAAGTTATATGTCAATGGTTCTTCCCATTTGGGGGGTAGTGAACCATGAGTGTTGCTCACTAGTCCTGAAGTTGTTGATTACACATATGCTTTGCACTTCGAATTTGAAGCTACGAATAACGAAACTGAGTATGGGGCCCTAATTACTGGCATTTGTTTAGCCAAAGAGTTTAAGGTAGAAAATTATGAGGTATTTAGCTATTCACAAATTGCAGTCCAACAATTTGAAGGGAAATATGAGGTGCGAGAGCGCAACCTGCATCGGTGTTTGGAAGTAGTGAAACCCCTATTGAATGACTTTCAAACATATACCCTAACATAGGTACCGAGGGAGGAGAATCATAAAGCAGATGCTTTGAGTAAGATTGCTTCCTCTAACCTTGGGGTTCAATCGCAAAAACAGTTGATGATAGAGACACTGGACAAGTGAAGTTTCGAGGAACAGGAGGTGATGATCCTTGAGGAGGAAGATTCGTGGATGATGCCCATTGTCAATTATATTCGAGAGGAAATTACACCTGAAAGGGCCGTTGAAGCAAGAAAGATAGGATTGAAATCTTCAAGGTATGTGTTACAAGATGGAGTTTTATATCGGTAAGGTCATCTTTAACCACTTCTTCATTGTGTTACCCCTTTCAAGGCTGACTATTTAATCAGAGAATTTCATGAAGGAATATGTGGAAGCCATTATGAGCTAGATCTGTTGCAGGGAGGCTTATTCGAGTAGGATATTACTGGCCTATAATGTTCTATGATGGAAATAGGTATATCCAAGCATGCCATCAGTGCCGGAAACATGCACCCATCACCCATGTTCCTCAAGAGGAGATGATGAATATACATAGTTCATGGCCATTTGACAAATGGGGGATTGATCTTGTAGGGCCATTCCCAGAAGCACCAGTTCAATTCGGGTATCTTATCGTGGCCATCGACTACTTCACGAAATGGGTGGAGGCAGAACCATTGACAAACATGAAAGGGAAATCAGTGATCGACTTTTGTTGGAAAAATATTATTTTCCATTTTGGTATACCCAAGACCCTCATAACTGATAATGGGACGCAGTTTGCCCGTGATCCATTAAAAAATGGTGTGAGGAGTATAACATACAACAGAAGGTTACAGCAGTGTATCATCCCCAAGAAAATGGTCAAGCTAGAAAAACTTGCCAATCGTATCATTGTTAATAGCATTCGAGTAAGGCTCGAGGGTGCTGAGAGAAACTGGATATGTGAGCTTTCGAGTGTTTTATGGGCTTATCGAACATCTGGGCCATCTGTGGGTGGTTAGTCGCTGAGGGATTTGGGTGGTAGGTGGAAGAGGAAGGGGCTGGCGGGGGGTGATGGCGGGGACGGTGGTGGTGGCGGGTGGTTGGTCGCTAAGGGACTTCGGCTGATGGAGGGTGGCGGAGAGGGTGGAAGGTGGTGGTGGCTGGCGGTGGGAGGTAGTGGCCGGCGGCAACAAGAGGGGTGGAATGGGAAAAAATTCAGGTGAAATAAGCGAGGGCATTTTTGTCATTTCGGGTTTGGTCAACAACTCAATTGGTGAGTCAGCACCGAATTTAGGTCTGGAGGTTATATTTGCACATTTTATCATACAGTTAGCGTTATTTTGGTATTTTTTTGCTCGGTTATACTAGCACTTAATATTAGTAGTTTATATTATAAGTTTGTAATATGTTATTGTAGTGGTGGTTGTGTCATGGGTTTCATTTCGCATAAATTGAACACATCAATTAAATATTGTGTGTCGTTCAATTAAACCAGTTGCACCAACTGTGCCATCGACGATAATTCTGAAAATTTTTATTAAGAACACAACCGACGTCGAACGATTGGTCAAGCATTCAGCAACATCGACATGGGCCAACAATATTACTGTCGGTCATACACCACATTGACCGACGTCGCTAAGTCGTCGGTCGTGGTCTTGGTCAAAAACTTTTTATCTTCAAAAAAATCAGGGTATAAAATAAAATTGCAGTAAAAAGTACATTTTATTGAAGCAGTATTTACCTAGGTTATTTTTAAAAAAGTAGTGGAAGTAAAAAATCCTCTAGAATCAACAAAAAAATTGTTGTTTTTTTGTAGATGTTACGAGCAACAATTTCCTCGAAGTTTCGACGAGTTTATTCACGTTACTGTAATTGTTTAAGAAGGTCAATAATTTGAGCCGGGAAAAGCCAAAACTTGACATCTAAAAGACATTTCTTCTCCACTAGTTTTCGGTCCTAGACTCCTAATTCATGTAATCAAACAACGTTGGTGTACTTTATTCTACTGTTGACACATGAGTCAATAAAAGGTACTGTATAACAACCTTTGAGTACATAGCCATGTGTCAAAGGTAATATTCCCTACTCCTATCTCTAACATTTACTAAGATATGATATTCAATTCATACTCCCTCCTATTTTTTAATATTGCCATCTTTTTTTATCTTTTAATATTAGCATTTTCTTTTTTTTGCAAAATTAAGATTAATTTCATGCATTCAATTTATTTTTTTACCCTCCCTATACAATTTCCTCCACTCATTTTATTTTTGGGGGAAAAATGTGTCAATTATTCTGGACTAGAGTGATTACTTCCTTGAAAATTAAAATAACCCGTAAAAGTTGAAAATTAAAATAACCCGTGAATCAACTTTGAATTGATTACTTCCT
>JAUOBV010299689.1:0-11110 GCA_032360425.1 Rubia occidens | reverse complement strand
GAAAAGCTGTACCTTCAGCACCATTTTCTTGCCTTTTGTTTTAACCAAATTACCTTCAAGCAATTTCGGTTTCTACACATTCAGGAAACTTAGTGGATGTTTGTGAGGATGGATCTTGACATTTTTCCCAGCATGGATCTGGTTTTCGCGTGTAGGTGGCGCAACAATCTTCTCCTCCGGTGGAACCTGCACTTACTAGGATTGCTGCATTCGACGCGATGAAGACGATGAGAATGATCATTAGTTGCATCTTTGTTGCTGCTACATCTGGTCCATCACTTCTTCATCATCATCATCTGCGGGTTTTGCTATGTAAAGATGTATGCTACTGCCCTTCTTCGTTTTTTATGAGATTTACAAGTCAACTTGATGGGTGGATGGAGTAGTGGCTATTGCTATAATTTATAAACACAATATTTTGAAGTGTTACGTTATGTACTTAAAGTGTTGAAATAAATAATGAAAACTATTTTTAAATCATCAAAAGTGTTGTAATTATCTAACACTTATACAAGTCAAGTGCTTTTATAAAATCTTGAATGTAACACTTACCATAAATCATGTGACCAAAATTAGGTCGCGCGCTGATGAAGGGTTCTTCGTGCAACGGTGATGCCGTGATGGATTTGCTACTGTGGTCATGATGCAAGGCAACGAATGAAACCAGCTGTAGTCCCTACAACACAAAAAAGCCTATTAGTACACTTGTATATGGACACTTTTATAAGAACTGTCATAATAAATGTATATTATAATGCTTATAACATTCGACGTCCCAATATATATAACCAATTTGTGTGCATGCACTTAAAGTCATCTTTGCATCAAGGATCGAGATAGAAAGCCAGTACAGAATTGATCGAAAACAGAATTTTTGAACATTTCTGTAATCTATAAAAAAATTCTATTCTCGTTCTTACTCAATTTTTTGTTTTTCATATTCACTACGTACCCTCATCTAGTTACGATTTCGCAGATTTAAAATTAAGGAATAAATCTAGCCAATCTCTTGGGAAACGAATTTGCTCGTAGTTATATTGGTCAGTACGCCCATACCGACCGCAGAATCCTGAACTGAAACTTTTGGCTCAGAGCAATTTGTGGTAAAAAAAACTTTTTCATCTATTTAGGCGAAACCTATTCCGTCCTAGTGAAAGCAGATAAAAACCCTCTCCGGTTCAACATTGTGTGTAGTACTTCCCTCAGTTGTGTTTGAATCAGGGATCGAAAAGGTTGGAAGTTCCCCTTCTTCTATAGTGGGATGGGGCTCTGGTAAAGCTTTTTGAAGCCATGGGTCGATAGTTGAGATTCAAAAACGAGGAACAGGGGGAGAAAATGACAGTTATAGTATCCACCTTTAGGCGAAATTACAGAGTTTGTTTCTCTTTTTGCATATTGTTCCCAAAACATTCCCACATTATTCTGAAATGTTCTCTATTAGCCGATTTAAATAAGCCAACAGTGAGTCGACCATTATAATTATAATTTAACCTAAAAAATTGTTAGATTATAGTTTTTGAATTTCAGTAACTGTTGATGGATCCGTTAACTTAATTAAAAAGTTTTATGTCCAATAAAGAAATCAATTGAGAATATTTCATAATAATCTGGGAGCCTTTTAGGAACATGGTGCAAAAAAGGAACGAAACATGTAATTTCGCCTAAAAGTGGACACCTAAATTGTCACTTTCTCAATTTAGAGGGACAAGTTCTCGTGTAATAATATTTTTATTATTTAAATATTATTTGAGTGTTGATCTTAATAAATAGTGCTCTCTCCATTTGTCTCATTTCAAGGTCCAATTTAATTATTCATTTAGTCAAATCATCCTAACTTTGACCCTAAAATTGAATTGGTATAGTATAAATATAAATAATATTGTGTGATACATTGTTAAATTCAATTCAAGGTCCAATTTAATTATTCATTTAGTCAAATCATCCTAACTTTGACCCTAAAATCGAATTGGTATAGTATAAATATAAATAATATTGTGTGATACATTGTTAAATTCATTATAACATGTATTTTCAAAAAATTAAATTTTCACAAGTTTTAATTATTCTTAATGAAATATATTAAGGATTAAATATTTTTTAAGTAAACTATCAAAAGTCAAAGTGTGAAATGAGACCCAGGTAATAGGGGTTGAATCGTCAGCGAAACTCCTCTCTAAAGAAGCGTGAAACTTTTCCCTTTCCAGCTTTCAAACTGAAGCCTTAGCATGGGGGTCGCCGCCGCCACCAACCTTCACCTCTGGCCGCCCCCACCACATCCCCACCCTCCCCAACACCCTAACCCCCCATACCCAACCTCTCGTACAGGTAGATCTCCAGATCGGTGTTCTTGCTCAGCGGGTGTGCTCCGGCCGGCATTCCGCTCCACTCGGTTCCAGGCAGATATGCTCCACAGTGTGCTCCAGGCGGGTGTTCTCCGGCCGGCGTTTCGTTCCACTCGGTTCCGGGCGGATGTGCTCAACGGTGTGCTCCTGGGTTTGGTGACCTGATTCGACTCGTTCGCTGACCGGGTTCGATGACTCAGCGGCGACCCGGTGGTGACTCCGCTCACTGGAGACCCCACGATCGAATCCAGGTTATTCTCTCATTTAGGAGTATTTCCTCTTGCTGCTTGCATCAAACTCGCGACGGCGAATGGAGGGCACCCCATTTTTTTATTGATGTGATAACATCATTTCGACCGATACACCCTTCGATGACAGTGGCGAGAAAAGGGTATGATATGTTGTTACAGTAATCCTGGTTGATTTTTCGGAGACGTCACCCTTTTCTGAAAATTTACTGGGCGAGGCATGGTTGGGATGTAGGTGTTGTTCTGTTTTAATTTACTTTATTTATTTTTAATTTTCAGGGTGGGAGGCTATTAATTATGTTCTTGTTATTTATTTGCTTTTACTTTTCTTTTTTACTGTTAAAGTTTCCGTCATTTTTTTCGCATTGAAGGGGTTTTAGAAATGGTTTTTTGGAATTAAACGTGTCAGTTAGGAATTTGTCTTTGTCAATGAATTTTCTGGCAGCCCGTAGTCCGGTAAAATTTGATTGACTTCAAATCTGATATCCAAAGAGACTGTGAGGAGAAATCCAAGTAAAAATTGTTTAAACAACAAACTTTTGGCAATATGGTTTTTTCTAAGGATTTAAATCGGATTTGTAGACTTGGTCCAATAGGATATACTGGCCATTTATATTGTTAGTCCAATTTAATTGGTCTTTAGATCCTTTAGGAGACAAGTTAAAGATAATTCAACGCAATATAAAAGATTTCTATACACCGATGAAAAATAATTGTCTTTTAAATGACTGGTTTTAGTCTCCTAGTTTAGGGAAATGGATCTCACGGGTTAAATGGAGACGTGCCAGATCTTTAGTGGGAGTGCTTCATATATTTTTTTTTTATTGTCATAGATATTTGATCGGAGGTATGGATGAAATATTTTGTGTGTGTTTCATTTGATACTTTGCGTGTTAGTTCTAATGCTAGTCTCGGGTCGAGATTATTGTGGCTACCCTAAGACTACACGGTGAAAACCTCTTATCCTCGGTATGCCCTTCTCATTGCCACATAGGCCTTTGCTTAGTATTGTAACAATGTTGAGTGTCTTTTGTGTATCTCTCTCTTTTAGCCACTGAAGTTTCAGATTAGAATTGTAATTTTTAGCTAGCACTTCAGTGTAAATGGGTTTTACCCATATCTCATGTTGTAATTGTACATTGTGCAAATTTGAATTTAATGGAAAAGGGATGGAAACCCCATAAACACTATTTTTAAAAAAGAAAAAAATTAAAGAAAGAGACCCAGGTAATAGTAGTATACATGAATTAGAATTTTTTGGATAGGCCAGGAACTCCTCAAAAAGAAATTCGCAACCCATTTATTAATATGTGCAACTTGGTACTTTTCTTTAACTTCAATTTTAATGTTTTTTTTTGAAGTGGACCATGTGAGATCGTGAACTTAACGTGAAAATCAAAATCAAAGATTCAAAATCTAAGGAAAGTTGGTTGTGCGTATTAATATAAGCGTGAGTTTCTCAGTTACGGTTCACTATATAATTTTAACTTATACACTATATTTAATAAATTACATATTAAATTTAAATTTTTTTAAAAAAATTATATTATATATTTTCACATTCAAATACACATAATTACTTGTTTTAAATTTTAAAATACAATATTTAAATTTTACAAAAAATTACAACATTTAAAGTAAAAAATACAGTGGCCAATCCATAAGTTATGGACAGACCAATCGCTTTCCTATACTTTCTCTTAATATAAATATTGCCAAATATTAATGAAATTATTGACAATAATATAAAAATATTTTTAGATATATATAACCTGTTGAAATGAAGAAACTCAAGCTGAAAGTCAAAATACATGTGAAAAACCTTGAACTTGTCCAAATTCATCATCTCCCGAACAAAATAATAATCACTATGAAGGTATGACTCTCTTGGGGAACCCGGATTTTGAGTAAGAAAGAGGGCCGAATACCACACCACTATATTCTGTTGGATCGATGCCTAATACCGAAGAGAAGATCTCAATTCCGATTCTACATACGAAATACAATTATTTTCTAGGTACAATTATGGTATACTAAATATATGACAATTCTTTTATGGTATGACACCTATTTCTACACGGAATGTAGTTGTCCCAACATGATTGGGAGAATTCTTCGGGATAAACCCATATAATTACTGCGGTATTCCTCCATTCTATTAATTCAATTTTCAATAATCATATTGAATACTTTTGGTATGATTTTTGGCATCCGAGCTTCTTCCTCTGAGCACCCTGTGGAGTTTGTGTTGCAGGTTCAACACGTTGAATCAAGGTTTGACCATTAGATTGTGGTTTGACACACATCAATTTGCATGCCAAGTGGGACCTTATTGTCAGTAACTGAAGACCTTGTTCAATGGAACCCTTAAAGAGAACTACACGTAGAAGCCAGCTATCACAGGCAATTTCCAACCACGTTGACGGAGGAGACCCGCTTCTAGAGATCACTAGTCCGCCACCAAGGGATAACCTTCCAGCCGTAATTTTTATCCTTTTTAGAGTGTATATCTGCACAAATATTAGTGTAGTTTTGTAATCTATAGATTCTATGAAGATTTTAAGAATTTTACAAGAATTATAAGTTTTTGACATGTAAACCCACTATTGGACCCGTAATGAAAAATTAAAGATTAAAAATAGAAGAACATGAGAAATAGGGAGAAAGCACCAGAGAGCATGGCGGCACATGTGTCACACTCGCTGGCATGTGAAGGAGAGAAGTTGTGCGTGTGAATGTCACGAGAATTTCCAAATATCACTTTTATTCAGCCTTTTTAGGGTTGAATTATATATTTTGGTAATTTTCGAGTCTAATTGGGATTTTCTTTCTTAATTAGATTATAATTCGTGTTCTTTGAAGAAGAATAATTAAATTCTTTTTGTATTTAGAATTATATTCCTAATAAAGGTCCGAGCCGAATTTCCCACTCTGGCCAAAGGCTATGCTAATATTCTTCATTTGGGCCAAAGGACATATCACTACATTCTATTGGGCCGAAGCCCAACAGCCAAAGCGAAGATCTCCAAATTCGATTCTACCTTCGGATTACACCTCTCTTTCAGGTACAATTATGGTATACTGAATATGGGAACTATGTTATGGTAAGACACATATTCCTATATGAAAAGTGCATATTTATCCAAGCATGATCATGAGTCATCATGGACAGTGGGAGCACAATAGAGGTTATGTTTGTCTCTTGCTTTGACCGCCTAGGCTTCAACAGGTAAGATTTGGTGCAGATGCTTATAGTAGAATATGGGTCATATTGATGCAAGAAGGCGGACCTATTGCATTGTTAGGTAAGTAATCTTGTACTAAAAATAAAGCCTTGTCGACTTATGAGAAAGAACTACTAGCCTTAGTCATGGTAGTAGAGAAATTGAGGCACTATTTGATGGGAAACAGGTTCATTATAAAGACATACTATCAGAGCCTTAAGTATTTGTTGAAGTAGAAGTTTCATAGTGTGATTCAACATAAATGGATCACTAAATTGTTGGGATTGAGATTTGAAAATCAATTATAGTGGCCAATGTTCTTTCCAGGAAACCAAGGCATCATGAGCAACAGAAATTTTCAGATCTCAATCAGGATAGAGTGAAGGAAGTTCGGGATAACACAATGCAAAAGGATAATTTGGTTTTTGATTGAACATCAGATAAGTTCGGGAATTGAGGTTGATTAGAATCTATCACCACCACAGGTACCAAATGCAGAAGATCAGTCGTGTTCAGTCAATGAAACTATCAATTAATGACCAAGTGTGTACTAATGCATGAGGGGAAAGTTTAATACCACAACATTTATCTCCACATGGATACAACTGATTGAGCAAAGCTATAAGGATGATCATCTGGCTCAACAATACATTGCAGCCATTACCATTAACAAGAATTAGAATTCGGAGTTCACATATATACGTGGAATAATGAAGAAAAATAAAAGATCTATGTAGTCTCTCTGTTCTAACTCTATTTGCACTTCTACTTTTTCGATACTATTTTCTATCAAAATTTGACCGCATATTTGAATAGATTTGTGAACAATAGTATTATCGTATATGATATTGTTCAATTTATCATAACGAGTAGTTTATAAATATCAACTTTTTATTTGGTGTTATTATACGTAGGTAAAAATATTAACGGTCAAACATGTTTCTTAAACAACGTGATAATGATGGTAGTGCAAGTCTAACTGGGACGGAGAGAGTATGTGATATTGTTAATATCAAACAACAATTCCTACAAGCCATTCATCACCTTTGAGAGGCCACTCTGGGCAAAATGCAACCATCAGAAGGGTGATTTCCATCTTTTACTTGCATAACATTAAGTCTAATATATATTGGAGTTTGCTTGAGCTTGTGAAGTTACACAAAGAAGAGCACTGTGGATATCCAGGCCTACTCCAGCCTCTACCTATTCCATCACAAGCTTGAATAACTATGGATTTTATTGAAAAGCTTCCAAATTCTTAAGGTTATGATATGATCCGGGTAGTAGTACTGGACATGTTTACTAAGTTTGCTCATTTTCTAACCATTAGCTCATCCCTTTACATCTAAGCAAGTAGCTCGTCCCTTTACTTTCAAAAACTTGAGACTTATATCGACACTTTTGAACCTACATAGGGTATTTTGGTAACTTGATCAATGTACGTTTTTTTCCAAAGAATAATGACATTTGACCTCAGTTTATGAATTAGTACAACATAAAAATTAAATGTACACCTAATAATATTGTACAATTATAAATATAAGTTGGGGAAGTAATTTGGGAAACGAAAAAATGACACTTTAGCTACCCACTCTTGAAATTATAGGTTTCGTTTCTCTTTTTGCACCATGTTTCTAAAATGTTCCCAAATTATTATGAAATGTTCTCAATTGGTTACTTCACCGGACATAACACGTTTTAATTAATTTAACAGACACATCAACAGATACCGATATTTCAAAAAGGGAAAACTGCGTTTTAAAGCTATTATTTTGTGAAAGTGCCGATACAATCCTATAAAATATGATAATACAAAACTAATCCTAAGATTTTTGAGCAGTTATGCAGATATACCCAAATTACCTTATTCCGACATGGACTGAGGAATTCAGACGTTGAACTAATCTGAAAAGAAAAATTTCAGGACCATTCTACCCCTAGACTTTTAGGTATATCAGCACTCAAAACTTCAAACACACCATCGCCCACCTTATAACTGCTGCCCACCGTACCACCATCACCACCGCTGCTAAAACCCAAGCCACTACCGTTGCCAAGCACTACCTTCTTTCACGGAAACAAGACCACTTCTCTACCGCCGCATTATCGTTCAAACGCCTAGAACCATCACCACCATTTCCCCTTCCTCCTCTTCACTTTGCCCCACCCACGACCAGCCACTTCCTCGCCACCTCGCAACCTCCCCACAACTGCACCACCTCTCATCCACCCACAACCTCATCCTCGTTCACCAAGTCTAGCCTCTCGTCTGTTAAGTCACCACCGCAACAAAGAACCACGAAGAACCAAGAAGTGCCTCGTGAGATAGGACCATCGGGAAGAGCCCACCGTTCACCACTCTCGTCTGGTGGCTTTGGAGAACTACTCGTGGCGGTCATGCAAAACTACTGGTAGCGGCGAAACTTGGGAAAAAGGGAAAGAGAAGCTCGGGAAAAAGGAAAGAGAAAGAGGGGGGTAATATTTTCTTTTCCATTATTTTATTTAAAAAAAAATTAATTAGGGTATAATTGTCATTTTACTAATTTCCGACCAAATTTGTTGTACATGGTATAATTTGTCAACATGTTGACAAATTGGTCAACGAAAGTTTAGAGTTAGATTGACACTTTCAGATTTTACATGGTTATAGTGGCACTTTTGAACAAAACATAGGGTTAAAACGTACTTTCTCAAATTAAAATTTTATAATTTAACAACTCTTGAGGTTAAATTAATATTTGGGAAAAGTGCATAAATACTCTATTAAATTGAAAAAGTGCAAATATAACTCTGTAAAATTTTAAAGTGTGAAACTAACCCTATGTTTTTTCCGTAAAGTTGTGTAATTATACCCATTTTGCTCAATTCCACCATTGACTCAAAAATTCAACCACTGGCCAAATATGAAAAGACATAAACACCCCTAAGTTTAAAACTGAAATCTAAAGTCAGTTTCTTATTCTTCTTCTTCAGTTCCTCCTACTCCGCCACCCCATTGCTCCACCGTTGCCGCTGCCTTTTCTTTCTTTGACTGAAAGAAAGTGAAGTCTCAACGCTGATCGCCGTCGCCGCTCCGCCAAATGGAATTTGGAGACCCACCTTAACCAAAAAAGCCCCACCTCCGGCGAACGGCAATGCCTTCAAGAAATTGGCCATCACGATCCGCCGATTCACAACAGTTTCTGCCAATCCATAGCACCACTCTTTATACCGAAATCAGCAGCCTCAACATCGATCAATCCTTACATTTTTTTTATCCACTAACCTGTAAGAATTAGAAGCTCCAGCCATAAAAAAGAGTACAAATTCAACTCAATGTAAAAAATAAATGGTTGCTAAATGCCCTTTGTTTACTTTGATGTTTCAAATTCAATAGGTGCAGTACATGTGAAGAGAGTGGGAAGGTGGATCAGCGTCGGTGGCAGAGGTGGATCGTCTGGGGAGGCTCTGCAGTGGCGGGTGGTGGAAGAGAAAGCACTACCGAAGGTGGTGCTTTGGAGACTGGCGGTGGCGGAGGAGAATTATCATATGGGATTTATGATGGTGGAAACCGTTTAGGTAGTGGTGGTGAATATGTAGGAGGTTGTGTGGCAGGTGGTCGTGGCGGTGGAGGTGAACTCTCTGGCGATGGCGACTGATCTGCAAGTGGTGGTGGAGAGTTCGCTGGAGGATCAGCAGGTGGTAGAGCTTAGAGGCAACACTTGATGAGCAGTGGTGGGACCCGCTTGTGAGAGGTGGCGCAGTCGGCGGAAAGAAAGTGAAGGGCGTGGTGGACTTTAAGGAGGTGGTGTCACATGAGGAAGAAGTAGAAGAAAAGGGGGAAATAAAAAGCAGCGGTGCAAAGAAAGTGAAGCCTCCAATCGAAACCTAGATCTTATCAAAGGAGGGGGTGGGCGACAATTAGCGAGCAACGGCAGTTACAGAGGGTGGTGGGCGACGATTAGGGAGCAGCGGCGACAGAGTAACATAAAATGGTAAAAGAATGAAAACACCAATTGGAACACAGGTAAGAAAGAAAGAAGATAAAAATGGAAAAAGAAAGAAAGAAGGGGAGGGTATTATTTTCTTTCACTATTTGTTTTGATTTTATAATTTTTTAACAGAAGGGTAAAATGGTCATTTTGAAAATTTCCGGCCAATTTGGCTTTTGACATTTCGGTCAACAAAATCCAGGGTTAGTTTTGCACTTTCAGACTTTACAAGGTCATTTATGCACTTTCGCCCAAAACATAAGGTTAAAAATTCACTTTTCTCTTTTTTTTGTTAAATTTTCTCTTCTTTCAATTTTTCTCTCTATTGCCTTCTCAACCATGTTCCTAAACAACATCAATCCAACCATACTCACTGTCTCTTCTATTGTCCTAGCTTTTCCATCTTCCCTGCTTCAGAATGCGATACCATCACCACTAGAAAGGTCGATTCAAATTAAGTTGACTAATTTAAACTTGCTAGCACTATGTGGGAACAAATTGAGAACATTTATGTAAATGTGGAAACACTTTGAAAGCTACTCCCCCCGTTCAGCTAAGTTTGACACATTTTTCAGTCAACTTTCTCAAGTCACGTTTGACCATAAATTTCATGTAACATATAAGTAGTAATATTATCATGCAATGTATCGTTGGATTATACGTAGCATTTACTTATCAAACATTAAAATTTTACATAATATTAACTTACGGCATCCAAAGTTATTTATAGTCAAACATGTTTTGAGAACACATGCTAAGAATTGTGTCAAATATTAATGATCGGAAGGAGTATTTGTAAAATTATAAACAAAACCTGTATTTTACCTAAAAATGGGTACAAATTCATTTTCACTTTGAAAAACAGATTTTTCTTCATTTTTATTAATACAATGCGTACTAAAAAGGTGGTCCAAAGTTTGGAGTGACGAGAGCCACCAGACCAATTGTGTGGCTGAAAGACCAGAGAGAACAGATGGTCTCTATTCCCCAACAAAAATCTCACTAAGATTTTTCACATCCACGTGTCCTCACTACAGCTCATAAAAAATCACAGGAAATCCAAATCATGCCCTTCAACCAATAGATAACGCTGAGGTGTTAGATATCCCAATCCACAACAATAAAAAAAACACATTTCAATGCTCATTTTTTTTGGTATAAGTATGTTTGCACTTCTACTTCACAGTCACCCACAACTCAAAACCCCGACCAACTCACAAAACCATTTTCTCGGCCACAATCAGAAGGAGTAAGTGAGCAAGAATGGCAACTTCAGGGATCCAACAATCTGCGTTCGCCGGGCAGACTGCCCTGAAGACTCAGAA
>JAUOBV010299472.1:0-11111 GCA_032360425.1 Rubia occidens | reverse complement strand
AATTCGTCGCAACACGTAGTTTCTGAAAAGTAACTTTTTATTTGCCGTTATTATACGTAGGTAAAGATATTAACTGCTGAACATGTGTCTTGGATAACGTGCTTAAAGCACTTATGTCAAAACTGTCGGGACGGAGGGAGTAGTAAATAAGACATATAATTGAGTAATTATTCAGTTTTTCTTTCATTTTCTTCGGCTCATTATTTATCAAAATCTGGAAAGCTCCAAACCCTCTCAAAACCGCTCCAGCAAATTCAACTTCAACCGCTCGATTTCAGTTTAAAATCACGATTTCGAAGTCTACATTGCGTCGGATTGTGTATTGCGGTCTGATAGAGGTAAGATTTTCTCAAATTTTTAATTTTGTGTTCTGATAGAGGTTAGATTTGGGGATTTTTGTTTTCTTCAAGTTTCCGGCTGTTTTCTTGTTGATTCCGGCGTTAATTTCAATTGTGCATGTGTTATTTTGGTCTTATATTGCGTGTTTTCGATTTATGTTTGCTTTTTTATAGATATTATGAAATCAAAGGAAGCAATTGTTGGTGAACATGTCTTGAATGTTGATGACGGTGTTTCAACATCATCCGTTGCTGAATCACAAAGTTTTTTTTGTTAATTTTGTATTGTTGGGGTTTTTTGTTGCATTTTTTTGATATTATGTTTCATTGTTGATTGTTTTGATGCGTTCTTCGTTCTTATTGATTCTGGTATATTTTTTTATGTTGCTATGTTTGCTGAATTTTTACTCTTCAAGCTCAAAATATGCACCAATTAACTCCCAGGAAGCATACCCATATGAACATCTTGTTTTAGTTTTGATGTACCAGAAATGTGGTGAATCCCCTGAGCCATGCAATATGTAGAAGTAATAATAGTGATGGGAGAGTGCTTCAAGCTGTATGTTGCATGGGAAAAGAATACCATCATGTAGAAATTCTCCTTTTCCCCATTTTGCATGGCAGCAATGCATTGCAGTAATGCATTTTCCTTGTTTGTTTTTAACTTCAGTTTCCCCATCAAAGTATAAAGTCTTTCCGTTGCCTTTTCTTTTTGCTTCTGTTTCCTCATCAAAGCATAAATGGCAGTATGGCACACTTCTCTCGTGATAAAAGAACTGCATCTTTTTGTGTGTGATTTTCCAGCACCTAAACAAGTTTTGCAAGCAAACTGCGTCCATGACCTTAGCATTCCAAAGCAGCCAGATTCCAGAGCCACCATTGATACTTTCAAAGCATTTCAATTCCTCATCCTGCTTTCTCAACTTAACAACCAATTCACCATCTCTTCCATCCTTAAAATGAAACTTGCCCACAAGCTCGCTTTTATCCATTACAAAAAGGAATTTCCCTGAAACTGTGTCAGCCACTGGAACCTTTGACATCCCACTTATGAACTTACTGATCTCATACTGTTCCAATTTCTGAGACTCTAATAGATGAAATATCAGATGTTGATACTTTCTGACTTCCATATTCCGCTCAGAATTATTTTTGAACTGATTCTCTTGCAATTCTCCAGCTTGTGGTTTTCTAACCATCTTTCTGACCTGATATGCCTCCTTGATAGCCACTACCTTTTCCATTTCTTCGATGACACATATGCTCACAGATATAAGAACATTGGATAGAAGCAGAATAATCATGGATGCAAGCCCTCTAGAATGATCTACAGCTTTATCATTTATACCCCTGGCAGCGCCTTCATCGACATTCATTTTAACAAGGGAAATCTTAAAAGAATGAAGCCATGTGATTTTATTTTTTTTGATCGCTGATTGAACCAGCAGACTGTGTTTCTTCATGTTCAACAAAACTAGATTTCCATTCCCAAGAATTATGCTGTACCATATTACAGTCTCATTCCACTTCTCATATTTCAGTAAGAACATATGAGATTGTTTGTCTGCCATTCTAAATATATCCAGTTGTCTCCCTTCAACCTCAATTATCCACTCCCCATACTCCAATATAGCATAGTAGATATCCATCATGCACTCAACCATCCCAATCTTACAAGCTAACTTTTCCACCTCGGTATTTAAAGAGCTGTATAAATCTTCGCATCTAGAGCTACAGAACTTATGCGAATACTCTCCGCTACCTCTGAACGCAGTCACATATTTCTCCCAACATAAAACACTCCATGAATTCTCAGACTTCTCATAAATGCCGGGATCATAACACAAGATAGGTTCAACACATTCACACCATTTGAATGTTTCATTCTCAGAAACGCAATCTCTGATATAGAACTTGATAGTTCCACAAAAATTTTCCAACAAACCAACGGAAATCAATTTCTCTATACTATCAATTAATTCCAGATGATCAGCTAATGAAGATAAGCTCACAAACTCCATTATCACTAATGACTTCACAGGACTTTCAAGAATATCAAGGCATGTTGTATTTTCATTACCCGGAGAAGGTTTGACGATAATAAACTCCCAAGAATTATCGTGATTTTCCACAGTATTTTTCCAACCCGAAGAATTCACTGTCTCATCTAATACAACTCTGGAATTAACCAATATAGGGACACTACTTTTGGAAGAAAGTTGTACAGATCTGACCTCATTTTGAACTGAGTCTTTGTCCTCAAAAATTTTGTCCATAATCTGCGCTTGAGTATGTTCACCAAGAGTTGTCATCGACGATTCCACACTGCACGCCGGAGTATGTTCACCGAGAGTTGTTGTCGACGATTCCACACTGCACGCCGGAGTATGTTCACCGAGAGTTGTCGTCGACGATTCCGCACTTGCCGTGGGAGCGTATTGAACGGAAATCCCAACAGCTGCCTCGCCTTTGTACTTGTTAGCTGGATCCAAAGCTCTCAACATTTCTATCAATTGTCCAAATCTTTTTTTTGATTCCTCCTGGCTCTTAGCAGCATTAGCAGCATTATCCATCACAATACTGATTTTTCCACTTAGAGCATCCATCTGCTCCTTCAGCTCTCTGATTTGAGTTCTTGTTTCCTGAGTTGAATCCCTCAGCCTGTTGTCGAAATCCTTCATCTGATTCTCGACCGTACGGTTTCTTGTTCCTTCTGCCATTGAATTCCAAGGTTCGACTGGCTCTGATACCAATTGTTATGATCCAAGAGGATCTGAATGTAATTAGCACAGATTAACAACCAACTGTATGAATATAGATGCAGATTCAGTCACAAAACATGAAGAATCTGAGAGTTTAGACGAGAAAAGCAATAGAGATTTGAGACGAGAAGAGAGTACAGCTTCTAGCTGATTCACAACAAAACAATCAATGCCTAACTAACTCCTAACCTCCTCCTTATATCTGTGCTCTACCTCCATTCTCCAGCTCAGAGAAACTGACTAACTGCTGCAATCTGTTTAATTCAATTAGCTCAACTGATAATTGCAAGTTTAGGTTAATTGCAACTGAGTCCCTGGATCATAACATCTTTCCATAACTTATGGAAAGACCGTCTTTCAAGAGACGGACTCTAAATTATTTGATATAATTGTGTTATTATGAGAATTGGACTGATAATAGTTATTGGGCCAGATGAACGCTGATTCGTTTTCAGCCCATAAGGGCGAACGACGTTGTTTGAAGCTTCCTCTTCCTCGACCCGCCGTCTGCAACAATCTTCAACCGGTGGGTGCTGCGAGATTTGTGTCGTCGTCCATTGTTCAGCTTCTTCTTACACCGATTAGCATCATCGTCCATCTACAATTCCGGTGCTGCGATATTTGGCATATTCATTCATCGTTCTTCTCCGAATTTGATGTTGCGTGAGTTGCATTCTTTACCGTCGACACTGCGAGAATTTAATGTTGTAAGAGTTGGGGATCGAAACAACCATCTTCTGTCTTTTTCGTCCTCTCCACTGCCTGCACCATGGCAAGGCTTCAAAGATTCTTGTAAAGTGATCCAGAAAAATAATAAATTATACTTTGACTCCTAAATTTCATCTACTCCTTTTTTTTATATGCTTAAATCTCTAATTAATATTTGATCTTACCATGAGACGGTCAGGAGACATACTCATTATAATTATATGTATTTCAAAAATCATGACAGAAAATAAAAACAAGATTTATTTTAACTCAAACAAAATATGAATTTAAGAACAAAAGATTTTTTTTAAAAAATAATTAATCACTTTTCTATTAAAGATCAGTTGTTGCCAGAAATGGCTTACATCAAGCGATGTCCAGAGGCTTACATCAAGTCGTGCCTGAAGGCTTACATTTGAGGTGCTAAGTAGATAGTACAATTCTAAACTAAGGCTCAAATGGCTAAACACAGAGATACACAAAAATACTAATGGATAATACACTACTAAGCAAAGGCCTATGTGACAACAAAGAAGGGCAAATCAAGTATAAATGGTTATCATTGCGAACCTTTCGTGTAGTTACATTAGTACAACCCGAGACTACCATCAGGAGCAAATACAATGAAGTATCAAATAGACGCTCACAAGAAGTTCCATCCACACCTCTGATCGAACATTTAAGGCAATGAAAACAAAATCAATGAAGCTCCCCAACTAAAGGTCCAGTTCGTCTCCATTTAACCCGTTAAGACCATTTTCCTTTAAGCTAGGAGACTAAAACCAATCATTTTAATTACCAAAAATATTTTCATCCGTATATGGAAACCACTTAGAGTGCGTAGAATTATCTCTAACTCGGCCCCAAAAGCTTAAAAAGATCAGTTAAATTGAATGAACAATAAAATTAGCCTAAACATCTAATGGACAGTCAACAAATTTGATTTAAATCCTCAGAAAGAACAGTATCGTCAAAAATCCGTTGATTTAATGACTCTAACTTGGATTTTTCCTAACCATCTATTTGGATATCAAATTTGAAGTCAATCAAAATTTATCAGGCTCAGACTAACCAAAAAATAAGCACTGACAAAGATAATTCATACCCGGTACTTAAATTAAAAAACTATTTTAATTCAAACCCCTTTTAAAGTAAACATAACAGAAAAAAGAAAGCAAAAAGTGGAGGAAACATATGAAGAAATAAAATAAGTGCATAATTAAGTGTCTCCCATCCCAAAAATTAGAAAATTGAAAAGTCAAATAATAAAACAAAATGAAGCAGAACTCCATGCCCATGTTTTCCACCAGAGAAACTACCAGAATTCTATGCTGTAGGGAAAAAGATTTAGTTTCCAGATTGTAAATAACATTTTCACCCTCTATATTTGTCGCTGCCATCCATGATATATCAATAAAAATGACACTGTCGCATCATTAAAAAAATTAAATATACCTATCATTATCACGATGATGTTGCATCCCAAAAATAGAGTCCTCCATTATACTTGCTCACCAAAAATTCCAAACTCTAGCCGAGAACAATAGACAATTGCAAACCAAACTATAAATGTAGTGCAACTCCTTTTCTCTTTCTATATTTTCAATCAATAGAATTCACAAAACTCTGGATGGTCAATGCTCTCACTTCAAGACAAACTAATAAATGATACAATTTAATTTAATTTTAGTTTAAGAATCACGCACAACAAGGAACAAAGAAAGAGATAATTTCAACGGAAAAATGAAAGGGTGGTTTTAAGAATCCTCAGCTGGTTTGACTTAATAAGGAACAAAGAAAGAGAGAGTGTTTGGCAATGAAAAGGGTGGTTTTAAGAATCCTCAGCTGCTTTGACTTTTTTGTCAACGGAAAGTTTGACAACGAAAATACTATTTTGCCCTCGAATAAAAAAAATGAAAATACGATAATGCCCAAAACTTCTAGGATTCGATCAGCACTTCTAGACAATAAAAGTGAGGGTGTTTGAGCAATTAAAAAAATTCAAATATTTTCTAAATTACACGATTCATTTTTATATTTCAATAGAGATAGAAGGTGTTTGAGCAACTTATTCAAAATATTTCGTTAATCAAAATTTTCCTTGGTTGATCAATATAGTAAGACGAAATAAAACCAAAACTATACTTTACGGGACAAAATAAACACGCCCTCTTTAAAGGAACTAAATAGAACTAAAATTGCAGTTAATTTATTCCTCAAAAACAATAGCAGCTTAGGAAACTATTAGTTCAAAAAGGTTGAGAAAGTTGGCTAAACACCAGATTTGATTAATGCTAGACTGAGCTTTTGACGATAGCTTTCTCGTCAGGAAGCATTTGTTTTAGGCTCCTAGTTTGAGAATTATATAGAGGCCTTATTTTTAAAATTCTTTTAAGGTAAATTCTTGAGAAAAAAAATGTCTTTTAATAGGCCTATGGAAAGATGGGGTTGAACTAGAAATATATAAATATAAAAGGTTTTAGTTGCAATATTAAAATTTTATTTTATAACACGCAGTAGTTATAAGTTTATGACCTGATTAATGCAACACGAAAATTTAATCTTAATTTTTTTTATAATTTACAGTTTATATCTTGGTCTTATGGAAAGACTGTTTTCAAGAGACGGACTCTTTTTAAAAAATATATATATATATATAGAGAAAAATAGTAAATATTATATGGTTTAAATATCCGACTCAATAATTTTATTTATTTATATTTTTTGTGAGGTTTCATTTTACAAATATTAAATACCTAAATATGACCAGTTGAGCTTATCCGATGCTAAATTTAATTTATTAGTGTCGAATTGAGTTTATTGGTGCTAAATTTAATTTATTTGTGCTGAATTGAGTTTATTGGTGCTGGTTGATTTTTTTGGTAGTTTATTTTTTCAAAAAAAAGAGGAAAGAATGACTCCTAAAATGATGTTGTACTCGTAACATATTCTATTTTTAAACTTACTACTCAATCAGTAACTATCGAGAAGGAAAATAAATATTTATTTATGATTTTTTTCCAATGCTGAGTTTATTGATGCTGAATTTAGTTTATTAGTGCAAAATTTAGTTTATTGGTGTTGAAATGCGCTGAAATTAAACCCAACTGAACAAAACCTAAATGGAGCCTATATTTCTAATTTGTTTCAGGCCCCTGAGAGCAAATCCAACAGATTCCCTAAAATTTTCAATGGAATAGGGAATGAAACTCAATACTTCATGTATTTTTCTAACTCAACTCCAACAGTTTCCATATTTTGCATAATCTAACATTTATAACACTGTAGTTACTTTTTCATTTAAAGTTAGGAGTTCATAAAAATTAAGTTAGTTTTTTTTAAAACAATCAATATAACAAATTTGAAACTAAAATTTTGATATTAATTAGAAACTATTTTTTTCATTTTCTTTTTATATATTCACCCGGTTTGAAATAAAAGGTATTCCCTTCATTCAATTAATATCGACACTTCACTTTTTGACACAATAATTTAGAAGATTCCAATTGAGTGGAGAAAATTGAATGTAAGATTGAAAAAGTAAAATTAGTGGATAAAAATATTTTTAATCTTGCTATATTTGCAATGTGTAATAAAAAAACCAGCATCGAAAGTGTGCCAATACCCTAAAATTTGACATTACGAGAAAGATGAGAGGATGATAAATTGATAAGAATTCTTGTGAGAAAGATGAGATGATGCACTTGTTTTACCTTTAACTAATGTCACTCTCATCGGTTTTGTCTATTATATTATAAAACCTAAATTTTGGTTTTCAAAAAAATGTCACTCTTATCGGTGAGACTTTAGAATAGTGATGACATTTGTATTCAAAAAAATTGAAAATATCGATGTTAATTAAAAACTAGCTAGTTTTCTTTTCATTTTTTTATATATTCACCCGATTTGAAATAAAAAGGTAACAGTATACAAAAAATATTAAAATATATAAACTATAAACCAAAGAGATTAATTCAAATTTTCTTTAAAAAATCATTATTGACAAAATTCTTAGAAAAAATATATAAATAAGCATCTCAAATGAGTTTGAGATTGTAGTAATTTTCTCTAAAAAATGTTGGAAGTCGAAGGTACTTTTTAGTAGGAACGGAAGACTGAGGGAAATATGATATACTTTAATTTTTAATAGAAAAATGAATGTTGTATTATGATTTGATGCATTCAATTGGAATTGCATTAAATTTTCATTCCCTATAATCTTTTTCTCTTTCTACAAATATAGGAAAGTAGATCTCTCATCAAAATCCTAATTTTAGAAAATGAGATAGAAAAACGGTTAGAGCTGAAAAATTACATAAAATCTCTATAATTAATAAAAATTCCTATTATAGGAAAAATGTTGGACTTGTTTCAAATAGTTAGACCATACCCTGTTTCTCGTCACATGTTTGGATCGGTTAAGCATCTAGATACCAAGGCCGAGCCAGAACATTACTATTATGATAGAAAATAACAAATTCTCGAAGTAAGTGTGTTTTTGGTTGCTAAATATGTCTAAGAAATTATGAGAATTTCACTTGTGTTTTGTGTTTCTATCTATCGTGTTTGTGTATTTACCAGCACATACGCATGCCGAGAGAATGCAACAATTAATTGTTTATCACAATATACGCATGTATTATAATTATAAATTCTGAAATGATGCATCCTTCCACATGACACATCTTTCCACAAACTCATTCAATGTATCGTCCTTAATCTAATATTGTCCACATCCTTTCAATCAAGAGAAGTTAGACAATACGCAACCACCAAATCAGAATTATAATAATTTTTGAAATGATACATTTTTTCATATTCAGGACAAGTTATGTTAGTCATCACCAACACAACTAATCCTTATCCTATAAATCTGTAAACTCGTAGATAATTTATACAAGCGTACACTTCATACAACCAAACTTATTTTAACGTCCCAACTTCACAACTAATCTAATTCAATAATGCTTAAATAGATTGTGTTTCATAAAACACCAACTTGTTGTGAACGGACATGAGACCACCTCACTTAAGTAGGTTGTTGAAATAATGTGTGTCCCACATGACCACTATAATGATCTAAAATGTAAACATTAGCTAAGTGTTGTAAGAAGCGAAGCTTATCCAAAACTTTCTCTCTCTAGCAGAATTGCTCCCATCTGTAAAAGTAACCAAATAAAAAAAATTCCGGGGGCTGCCTTCGCCACCAATCCGGCGGTCCCCAACCCCAGCTGTAGTTTTATTTTCATGTCCTAACGGTAGTTTCTAGTTTTAGAACTGAAATCAGTCGGTGAAAGGAAGGTTAACCACATCGGAAGTCGGAAAACAACCAGCGCAGAAGACATAGCCGGTGATGGAGAAGGAGCTAAGCACTTCCTGGAAAAGATTGACCAGAAAATGGAGCTCACTCGCTTTCCTGCAAGAGAAGGCGGTGGTCATTTGCTGTTGCATGGAAAAGACAATGGCCTTCATATGGAGTTGACAGAACCCAACTCGGTGTTTTCTCATCAGCGGGGCGCATAGTTAGTGGAGCCAGAGTACGACCGCGGGTGTCGGGGGGGGGGGGCTGGTGAATCATAGCCGCATGAGGTAAAGTACATCGATGGAGGAGGCACACTTGGTGCCACGAAAATCAAAATGGTAAATCTAGTTATGAAATTATGTTGGTTTATATTTCTTACTTTAGTTGGGTTGTTTCGTCTCCGGTATATCAAATTGGTGCACCTTTACCCCGATTTCAGCTCAATAGTAGTATAGTTGGCCACTAAGGCAATCAGGACGTTATGTTCGACTGAACAGGTGCAACTAGGAGAAGTTCCCCCCCCCCCAATAAATGATGGTCTTTAAGTCTCTATATGCCAAATTGGTGTGGAGCAAGTTCCGATACACCATGTCGGTGTGGAGCTCAAGTGGGGAGGCTCACCCTACTCACTCTCAGTGAGCCAGTCATGTGTGATTTTATTCCACCTTGTAATAGATAGGTTTTTCTCATTTTAGTTATGGTGTCCTACAGTTTATTAGCTCATCACCTATAATATAATAGACTAGCGTAGTACGCGTTTATCATCTAAGAGTAGATAGACGAACATTGGTGATTATGCATACAATCAACCACAAATGTAACCCATTTCTATATATTAATGAGAAGGAGCCCGACTATTTGTTTAAAAAATGACCACTATAATATATATATATATATATATATAATGATCAACATACTCCCCCTAACAAGCATATGAGCCACATTTTTTATTTTTGACAATTGAATTTAAAAAATATTTGATAATTAATATTTTTAATTGTGTAAAATTAAGAATTATAAAAAACAAATATTTTGAAGTACACATTAAGACGAATCTGACTCTATGCCGCATAATACTCCATCCGTTTCATTGGACGTGTCCCAATTTTTTTGGCTGTTTTTGTGAATTTGGCACACTTTCCTTTTATGATAAGATTCCTTTAATTTCGTCCACTCATTCTACTTTTCTCTTTCCAAATTCAATTTCATCCACACATTTCATTCACCTGAATTCAAGCACCTAGGGCTATGGTGTCACATCCAACAAAACGGAGGTAGTAATATACTTACTTAAATATCAATAGAATTTAGATATGGTCTCCAGTGAGGCAGTTTAAACTTTAGACAGAGACCTTTATGAAATTCTAACTATATTCTATCTCCAGGGACCTATCTCTAATAATTTTACAGGGACCTATAGCTAATATTTTTACCGGGGGTTTTTCGTCCAATTTTTTCCATCATTTCCCTGCCGTATGCAATCTGCAAAAAAATATATGAAAAATTGGAAAAAAACATTTTAAAATGAAAAAATAATATGATCATCAAACTGAAAATTATAAACATCAGCTACAACTAGCATAACAACAACGAAAAATGTGAAACATCGACTAAAAAATATTTTAAAAATTAAATAAAACAGCAAAAATATATATAATCAACAAAAAATTGAAAAAACATTAACTACAACTAACAAAAATTAACTAAAAATCATAAACTAAAAATCATAAAAATATAAAACAAAACATCAATTATCAAAAAAATTTAAAAAAGCTACAAACATAAAACCAACATCAATTAAACACTATATACAAAGACTTGGGTGAGACCGTCTCACCCAAGCTTATGGTGAGACCAGGGGCTTCTCTGAAATTTTTAATAGTTATAGGACTCAGTAGCAATACTCCCTCCGTCCCGACAGTTTTGGCATAAGTGATTTTTGGACACTATTCTCTATCAAAGTTTGACCGCATATTTGAATAGATATATGAACAATAATAT
>JAUOBV010299366.1:0-10662 GCA_032360425.1 Rubia occidens | reverse complement strand
GCTCGTTTTGATGAGACGTGTTTTCCATTCGCCCCATCCTTTTCTTCAGCGAATGGTTCTCCACCTTCCATATTAGATGTTTCTGCTTTTGTTGATCCTCATACATCACCTCCTTTGCCTCCAGTTGCTCCTATGCCAACTACATCTCCTTCAGTCCCTTTCTCCATTTGTGCTACAGATCCACCATCGCTTTAACGTTAAACTCGTTCTCCGCTTTAACGTTAACCTCGTTCTGCACCGTCTCCTTCCGCCCTGGAAGATGCACATAAAATAGTCCCGCAAGCTTATGAATATCCTTAAAGCTCGATACCGGGTAGCACGGGTATATAACATAATTAAGCTCGAGTACATGACCAATTATTTTCAAATAATAGAGAGAATCCATATCGGAGGTCAAGGGGAAAATCAGAAAAGGAATAGATGAAGCAGACACCAAAGCTGATTATCGCAACCGCAAATTGAATGAATCTAAAAAAATTTATCTAACCATTATTCTGTCAACCAAAAAAATAAACCTATAATATTGTATAAACTAACTTACAAATCTAAAGTTAGCTGAGAAATGGCTCTTTTTTTTTTTTTTTTCTATGGGTTGAGAAATGGCTCTCTCTCTTGTATGGGTGTTTTCACACTCACCATGTGAAAAATTTATCGATCTCAAATCTCTTAGTTTCTCTGGTGTTACTGCCATGGGAAAATCAGGGGGTAAGAAATGACAATCTCAGTGAGTAGCTAGGAAGGAGATGAAGGGGAAGGAGAAGGAAATTGGGGCAAAGTTGAAGGAACACTTGAATGATAACCTTGAGCTGGATGTGAATACGATGGTAGGTTATTTGGGTGAACAGATAGAAATGCAAAAACAAAGGGAAGTACTAATTAACACATCTAAGGGATCTGTTGAGGTGAATCGAAGGAGAAATCCGTTAGATCGAATTTTGGGGAGAAAGTAGTTAAGGGGAAAATTGGGAGAAATTTCAATAACTTGAAACGAAGAAGAAAATGGAGTGATGGAAGTGGAAGAAAATAGTACAGTCAGAAAGCTTTGATGGGCTGACAGATGGGAAGATGGAACCAAAAAGTGGGCTGAACTGTTTGAGGATCGTGCCATGGATAAGGTAAAATAAGACCCCTCCCTGTTGAGATTGAAGGTGTTAAAATAGGTAAAATCTCAATGGCAGAGGTAGAGGATAGTATTAAACAATGGGAATCAACAATAGTTTCTAGATTTCTAGGCAGTTTTCCCATATTTAAAGTAGTGGAAGTATACTTCAGTAGAATTTGGAAGAATAAAATTTAGAGGATTTGGAGGGTTAGGAATAGTGTTTTATGGTGAAATTTAAGCTTAAAGAGCAAAGGGGTGAAGCTGTAGAGACTCGCCTGATTTTGTTTGACAACAAACCTGTGATAATTTCAGAATGGACTAAGAACAATGAAGTGGCTAATCCTGAATCAGTGCCAGTTTGGATTCAATTACCAAAATTACCAATGGTGTATTGGAAGCTTAATATACTCAGTAGGATTGTTAGTGTGGTGGGGAAGCCTCTTAAGCTAGACAGAACTACAAAAGAGATAGATAGATTGGAATATGCAAGCATGCAGGTGGAGGTAAATATCAGTGAGACAATTCCTAAAACTATTACATATATTGATGAGAATGACACTGTCTAAAATCAGGAAATATATTTTGAATGGTTACCAGTAAGTTGTGGGAAATGTTCTTTGCTTGGCCATTTGACTGAATAGTGTAAGAAGGAGGAAATAAAACCAGTCAGTGAAAAACAAGTGGTCAAACAGGTCTATGTACCTAAAACTAGGAAAGAACTGATGAAGGATGAGAATGCTGGTGGAGTTAGAATGAAGGGAATTGATGGGAAGGAGAATTTGATGAGGAAGATGAATGCTGATGTAGACAGAATGAAGGGGAATGAAATGATGGTGAGCAGTTTGAACATAGAAGCGCAAAAAACCAATGATGAAGTGGAATTTGGATTGATGAACAGAAAGAAGAGGGAAAAGTGCATGGGGTTAAAATGAAGATTGGAGATAAATAGGGAGCAAGCAAGGGGAGGAAGAATATGGTTGGGATGGAAGGGGGATATTTTTCAGGTGACAGAAATCAAGAAAGCTAAGTAGTTTGTAGATATGAAGCTTAAACTAGCAGGTCAGGACAGTAGTTTATAGATTAAATGATATGGAGGGAAGGAAGGAATTGAGGAAACAGTTGGAGGGCCTTGAAAATGAAAGGGATATACCATGGATTATTGTAGGGGATCATAATACCCCTCTAAAATTGGAAAACACAATAAGGAGGAACCCTGTGACAATTGCAGAGGTTGAAGACTTCCAGGAATTGATTATGAAGCTGGAATTCATGAAGTTAAAACATTTTACCCAAATTTCACATCGAATAACAGAAGGAGGACTGGGGAGACAATTATGAGTAAAATATACAGAGCACTGGTTAATGTTAAATGGGTGGAGGAGCTCAAAAATGCAGTATGTACTGTGGTTATAAATGGAGTGTCAGATCATTTTCCTTTACTGATTAAAGTAAGGTAAGTGGGGAAGAAACAAGTCAAGCCTTTTAAATTTTTTAATATGTGGACAAAGTCAGATCAGTTCAGGAATATAGTGCAAGTTGTATGGCAGAAAAAGGCAAGAGGAGGTGGAATGAGGGAACTGTGGAAGAATCTTAGAAGGCTAGAAAACCCTTTATCGGAGCTAATTATAAGGTGTTTCTATGAAATAGAAAATATGCCAGTGGCAGCAAGACAGGAGTGGAGTAAAGCTTGTGAGGATTTACACAAAAATCATGGAAATGTGGATGAGCAGGAAGCTGAACAGGAGAAAATGTTGTAGGTCAGGTCAATAGAAGAGGCTGAGTATAAGTATTTGAAGCAGTTGATTAAGGTACGGTGGAAGGTGGAAGATAGAAGGAGATAGGCCAACAAAGATTTTTTTTATGCCAAATTTAAGTAAAGACGGTATCAAATCAAATTATCAGGCTGAGGAAGGGAGAAATTGAACTAGAGGGGAAAGAGTTTGAAGATCACTTGATCTCAGTCTGTAAAAGACAACCGGGAGAAAGCAGATGGGTTAAAGGAGTTCTACCAGTGGATGCATCAGGGGGAGGAGAAGTACTAACACTACAGCAGCAGATGAAACTAAATGAAAATATGACTAAAAGGGAAATTCTGATTGCTTTGAAAGGAATTAAATCAAGCAAGAGCCCGGGTTTTTATGGCTATAGCAGCAAGTTTTTAAAAGATATATGGGATATAATTAGTGTTGATTTTATGGATGCAGTAAGGAGTTTTTTTTTTTTGCAAGAGAAGAGATGCCAGAGGAGTTCAGCAGGGTTGTGATAGCATTAATACCAAAAGTTACACAGCCTCAAAATGCAGGTGATCTAAGGCCAATCTCATGCTGTTAAGTGTTGTATAAGGTAGTCACCAAAATTTTATGAGCAATATTAGGAGAAGTTTTGCCTAATCTGATTAACTTGAATCAAGGTGCATTTGTGAGGGGTAGACACATAGCACATAATGTCTTATTAGCACAAGAGCTTATTCACAAATACAAATAGGGAGGTTTGAAATCCAAATGTGTTATAAAAGTTGATATAAGAAAAGATTTTGACACTTTAAACTAGGGGGTTTAAGTTTGATTGGTTGGAGAGGTTGATATTTCCTTCAGTGTTTAAGAATTGGATAAAGAGATGTGTGGAGTTATCCAATTTCTGCTTATCATTGAATGGGACTTGTACTGATAGTTTTCAAGGGAGGAAAGGTGTGAAACAAGGAGATCCCTTGTCACCATTACTTTTTGTTATCTGTATGGAGTTCTTGATCAGGCTGTTAACAAGAAAGTTTAAAGAGGGGAAAATAGGGTACCATTAGAGAGGTAGAGGAGTGGGTATTCACATTCTTCTGTTTGCAGAGATTTGTTAATCTTTTGTGAAGCAAGTGGAAGGTCATTGGAGGGAATTAGGGAGGCTTTGAAGGAGTTTCAGCATGTATCTATATTGGCTATAAATGATCAGAAATCATCAAGATACTTCTCAGCAATGGAAGAGGAACAAATGAACAGTCTGGCAGAAATCATAGGAATTCAAAGAGGTAGGTTTCCAATTATATACCTTGGAATGCCAATCTCAATTTTCAAGTGGGATAAAAAGACTCGTGAAACACTGATTGATAGAATTTGCAGAAGATTAAATGCTTGGGATTCCAGAAACTTGTCCTATGTTGGTCAGGGGTGTTTAAATTGGCTAAGAATGTGCATGAGGAGATAGTGAAGAGGTGAAGAGATTTTCTATGGAACAAAAAACCTAAGAATAGATGCTTTACTTATGCAGCATGGGATGCAATGTGTTGGAGCAAGAAAAAAGGAGGAGTGGGATTCAGGGATCCGTCTTTATGGAACCAGGCATCTTTATGTAAACACAATTTGGTGCATACAAGAGAAAAAAGGACCTACTGTGGATAAGGTGAATTCAAGAGTATTACTTGAAGGGGAGAAAGTTTAATACTTACCAGACACAAATGACCCAAAGCTGGATATGGAAAACTTTGAACAAAGTGAAGGATAAAATGAAAGGTCAACTGAGCAAGTGTGTAAATTCTATGGGAAAGTTCAGCACTGCTGCTGCTTACAACATTCTGAAAGGGGAAAGGAAGACTGATCCAATGGCTAAACTAATCTGGAGCTCACTGATTTTGCCTAAGCATGGATCCTTCATGTGGATGCTACTGAAAAGGAAATTGGCCACAACAAATAGACTAAGTAGCTTAAACATTATTGATACTCATCAGTTGTGTGTGTTGTGTGAATAAGAGGAAGAAATTGTTGTTCATCTGTTTATCAAGTGCAGGTATGCAGTCAGTGTGTTAAAAGGCCTAAACCTGCCTGAGATTGCGGACTTGAGGGAACTGAGGAAAAGCTTGACCTGGTAAGGGGAAGAAAGAAGAGGGTTAGATTGTATGCTTTAGCAATGTATCACTTGTGGGAAGAAAGAAATGCCAGGCTGTTTCAGAGTAGGAAAACGGAGGAATTGGAGCTGAGGAGGAAAATTAAGGAGGATGTTGTTTTTCATCAATATAGTTCCTTGATTTATAAGAATTAAAAAAGACTATTGAACTGGTATTTGAAGATTGGATTTATAAATCTTTTATCACCAAATACTTAGGGCTATATTTTCATTGAAAAGTTTGGCCCAAAACGGTGGTAATATGTTGATAAAGATAGTCCAATTTACATAGTTCTAATACAATGCTCTTTTGATTTTAGAAAGTTTGTTAAAATCCTAGAGTGAGGGATTATAGTTTGTAAATGTTTTTTGATCGTTTTGAAATGAGAAATCTACTTTTTAAATTAAAAAATAGTTAGAATTAAAAATGTATTTTACCCCAAAAATATCATCTAAAAAGGAAAGAGTGTCATTATTAAAAAAAAAACTTCTTCGTCGACTCGCGAGTTGCGACTATCATGCAATGCACTAATAAAATTAGTCATTCAAATTTATAAGATTGAATGTTGTTAAATGCTAAGCCAATATTTTGTCATGACTCATGTGTGGTGTAACTCGTGTGTGGTGTGAGACTCCCACCGTTCATTACTCAACCCATACTTTTAGTGTTTTTCTTCATGGTAAGGAAAGTACTTTTCGTTATCCGTACATAAATTTGAAGGAAGTTCATTTGTAACTTAATTATTATAATTTAGGTTTATTTATTCCAATTCAGTTTAATTTAAGTTAATGATATTCATTTGAGTTAGATCATGTGAAAATAACATATATTATCTTTGTCCCTAATTAAATACTAATTGATTTTGCCTCAATCTTTTATGCAAACCGATATGACTCTCTCTTTTTTTACATAAATTTGGTCTAAATTAGATTTTAAAATTACCTGTTGAATGTCATTCTATTACCCACAACATATAATTTCATGTTGCATTTGTACATATTACTTTCTTGTAAACGTCAATGTAACCGAGATTAATTAACGTGCATGCATCTAAACCATTGGAGAAGGCGAAAACCTGTCACATATTGATGGTTATAATGAAACTCCGCTAAAGAAAATTCCTAAATATGTCACTTTAAGAGCAAGGGAAAACGGGGAATAATATCAAACAATGATACGGGAATAATATCAAGTTTTAACACTCTCAAGTCTCAACAAAAAATGGAACAAAAAATAAAATAAAATAAAACGATACAAGCACAACATAATTCCTAAGAAATACTCCCTTCGTCCCAGAATAAAGTACTTATTTTTCTGGTCAACTTTCTCAATCCATGCTTGACAACTGATAAGTTTAGTTACATATTCTAACAGTGAATAAAAAAATGACCATAAAAAAATACATGTTAAAAGGAATCTAATAATATATCACGTGATGATATTATATCCTATATATAGTTGAAATTTATGGTCACGCATGACTTGAGAAAATTGAGCAAAAGTTAGGAACTTTATTCTGGGACGGAGGTAGTGTAAATTTTGACTTCAAAGTTTCAAAATAAGACTAAATTATTTTTTTGGTCCCCAACATAGCATCTTTTCGACCACGATAGCAAAATCACATTTTTTTTAATACCCCACTAATTCAAAGTGAAATTTTTGTTCCAACACATGAGGCTAAGCTGACATATTCTGATGATGAAGTCTTGGATGAGTTCATCCAAACTAGAGTGAGGAAGGCTAAGAGGAAGGAGCATGCACCAGAATCGTCACAGCCAGCAAAAAATAGCAACAAAGATGCTCTTGCAATAAAGAAGAGGGTACCCTACCTGCACCATTAGTAAGTAATGATCTCTCATAAATATTTTATGATGATGATTGTGAGGAGATGTGGAAGGTATGTTCTCAAAGGAAAATCATTCCTGAGAGACCAATGGACTTAAATGCATACAAAGAGAGTGGATTTTCGGATCTTCTGGAATTGTTAGGGCAAAAGAAAACAACCACACAATATGAGGACTACAATAAGTAGCTGGTATGGGAGGTGTACTCGAATCTGATGGATGGAAACCTTAAGGAGGATTCCCCTTGGTGTGCTAGAGTGTTTGTGAGAGGCAAGGTTATAAATTTCCCTGCTAGAAGGATTAACAATGGGGTATTTTCTAATGAGTTGTGGGTCACAGATGACCATATCTTGTCTAAAATTTCTGGTGGATACAAGACTGAGTGGCCAACTACTAAATACTCCCAAGCCTCCTACTTGTCCTCCAGGTTCTTCGACCTCTATCAGATAGAAGTAAACTATTGGATGCCTTCAACAAACACCACTTCTCTCACCAAAGAAGTGGCCAAGTTGTTGTACTGTATTGGAACACAGAAACCAGACAACCCGGGGTTATTTATACAGCAGAGCATTGTGCAAAAAGTTATTTCTCCCAAAGCCAAGCATGCACTGATATACCCTTTCCTTATTTCTGCCTTGGTTAGGAGTGAGAGGGTGAAGGCTACGTCTAAGGATGAGATTGTGAAAATTGAGTCTCTTAGGCCAAACAAGAATATATTTGGGAAGATACAGGTACATGATCTTCCATGAAATCCGAATGCTTTTACTTTTGTTGGTGATGATAAGAAGGCCAAATGTGCGGCCATGAATGCAAAGTTGGGAGTCTTGGCCATTCAGATAGCTGCTTTGGAGGCAGAAAAGTCCATGATTGAGGAAAAAAGGCTTAGTTGGAAGCACAGATGGCGGCTCCTGAACAAGATTGAAGATTATGCTCTAACTATGTTCCAACATAGATCAGATCTAAGTTTCGGGGGGGATATTTTCTTAATATTTATGGTTATTTTTTGTGTTTTGCTTCCTTTGGCATGTTCATGACCCCGGGAGAGGAATATTTTGAGAATTTTGGATTTCTGGATTTTCTTTGATATTCTTATTAATTCAGATTTGGTGATTAGTATATATTCCAACGTTCCGCGAGTTCTGGAATTCTTAGATCACTCTGATTTTATGAAGTTGAAAGTTTTTCTTTATGCTTTTAATTCCAAAATAATTGGATCCAAAAAATGACGAAGAGGGAGATTTTAAAGTCACGTGTTGTGCACTTATTATTAAATTGGCATTTGTGAAATAATATGGAAAAGAAAACTTTCCATGTTGGAACATATGAAAAACTAGAGCTTAGAAGGATTTAACCGATAAAAAAATATTGCGTGAATTTTGATTTATGGAATATTGGAGATTTTGTAATATTGATTTGTGCATGTGATTGAAGCATATTGGACTTATGGTAAATCTACATGTTTGAGGAATTGGGTTTAAGGAATACTAAGGGATAGGATAAGATAAGGAAAATCCCTAGATTCAAGGGTTTGGATATGCTTCAGAAGCAGATTTGGAAACAAAATATTTTGGAGACAGAGTTAGATATTTCTGATCTGCCCATTGACTATAAAGAAATGACATCACGGTTGTGCTACTTTAAAACAAAATAGCAAAAATTTGCATCCAGGTTTTCTATCTTTCCGAGAGTGTTGCGAGAGCAAGGATATATATATATAGGGAAGGGTTCAATACACTCCCTTAATCATACACCATTTTTTACACCAAATCCCAACCATCCATCTAACATGATCTAATGATATATACACACACTCACGACACTCACTGTATATATAAAAATCCAAACATTTTTATATTTTATAACTTTGGTTTCCTTCGGGTTTCTTTACGGAAATACACAAACTACTGTAATATCTTGAATCATTTCATTTATAATTCCCTGAATATAAGTACTAGATTCAAATCAGTGTCATACAATATCGATTTTAGTCATTTGTTAAGAATCCATTAGTGTTTTCCCTTCAATAATTTTAGAATGTCTACTTTTGACTCCATTCAAATATTTTTAATTTAGAAAGTTCTTTCATTTGATTTAAATTATGAAAATGAATTTTACAATGATTAAATACGATAAAAACTACAATGTAAATAATGAGAAAAATAGATAATTATCATATGTAAATTCTATCTAATTATTAATTAGTGTTGTAAATTTTAGAAATATATTATTGGTCGAATTATACGATATATTTGGAGTTGTTTGATTTAAAAATTGTTCTCCAATCGTAAACTTTGTTCTTTTAATTAGTTTTTATTCAGTTAAATTTTATTCAGTTAATTTCAGTTTGATTCAGTTCAGTTCCATTTGATTTAGTTCCGTTTGATTAATTCAGCCCAATTCTGTTAGACAAAGTCCGCTTCAATTTGCTCTAGTTTAGTTTAGTGTGATTCATTTCACTTCAGCTTTATTCAGTTGATTTCATTTTAATGCAGTTTGGGTTTTTTTAATTCATTTTTGTTACATTTGATTTAGTTCAGTTTAGTTTGATTCGGTTCGGTTCAGTTGTTTCAATTCAATTTAGTTTGATTTAGCCAATTTCAGTCATTTCGATTTAGTTTGAGTTAGTTTAGTTCAACTCATATTTTCTCAACTCTTTCCTGCTTCTCTCAATTCTTCTCACCTCTTCTCAATTTCAATAAATTCATCTCGGTTCATTTTTATTCAATTTAGTTAAATTTGTTTAAGTTCAGTTTAGTTTGATTCGATTCGGTTCTGTGGTTTCATTTCAGTTGAGTTTGATTCAGTTGATTTCATTCATTTCAATTTAGTTTGACTCAGTTTAGTTCAAATCAGCTTTTTTCAACTCTTCCCAACTCCTCTCAACTCTTCTTAACTCTTCTCAACTCTTCTTAACTCTTCTCAGTTCCAATAATCTCAACTCAGCGCTTCTCAACTCTTCTCAACTCTTTTCCGCTTTTCTCAGCTCTTCTCAATTCCAATAAAATTATCTCAACACAACTCAGCTCCATTTCATCTTAACTGAATAGGGCCTAACTTTCCATTCATGCAACTCTAATTGTGTATTAATTTTCATTAGAGGAATATTCTATTCTCGCAATCGGTAGTCAATGCGTGATAATTTCCAAATTCCTTTAAGTCAAATAGCGTAAAATTAAAGAAAGTTTAGCACTGTGTGAGGATAATAAATTTTTAAAAAATGCAATCAAAGAATGAAGGCACTGTTTTATTTCCCAGAACCTCTTCACTTTCCCTAATTGAGACCTAATTAGTGCCCCTAGTTAATCACGGTCAAGTTTTCAAAGGCATGAGATCGCGTTGACCTCGAGACACGAGGCTTTTTATTGGAACTAGGTATAGCACAGGCTGTCGACTCTGAGGTAGAAATTGATCTCCTAAACTTTCGTGGTCAACTCCTCCCTATGTTCCTGCAAAATTGTAAGTCAATTATGATGGTTGGGATGAAACAACAAGAGTAGCAAAGCCCTGCTAGACATTTCAGAATGGCAAACCATACCTTTAAAACTAAATAGCGGGCAGAGAACCATGCAGTGTAGGAAACTCCAACAACTTGCATCAGTTTTGGAAGCTGAGTAAAACATGAAAACATAGCAGTTTCACCGTTATAAAAACTTGTCGAAAAAATATATTGCAGAGGGTTACTGAAAAAGCAAGTTTATACCAGAGGGATGGAATCAATTGCACCAACAACATCGGTAGCTAAATAAAGAGCAGTAAAACCACCAAGACTGAGCAGGAGGAGAGAATACTTGTCATCCGAATCCAACTGCAGGTTTCAAACAAAAGGAATTCAACAACATACATGTTTG
>JAUOBV010299259.1:0-11112 GCA_032360425.1 Rubia occidens | reverse complement strand
GGTATATACTTGAGATGAACGCCCACTGATTGAAGGCATGTACACACCAACATATTTGAGATCAAATAAGCTATGAACAATATCCTTATTGAAGGATTTAATATTATAACCGTCGAGTAAAAATTTACTACAAGGGAAATTCATAGGAGCGGATGGATATTATGAAGAACTAGAGACATGCCATCCAGAGCATAATGGAATAGATTCCAAAGAAGAACTCTCAACACTTGAAAAATGATCACCAGAAAGTAGCTCAAGACATTCCTTAGATAGGAAACTAGTAGCCTCAACCAGTCTAATAGGGCAGTACGAATTGGAAGATATAAAGTGAAGATGATGCTCAAAACGAACACTAGACCCCAACGTGTGAAGAAGGTTTAAAAACTTATTGTCAATCAAAAAATCAAATCCCTACATACAAATAAGTACGAGGAAAAAAAATACAAAATTAGAGTTGGTATACCAAATTCACATCGAATGCAGTACATATAGTTCTTACATACATCAAAGTACCCTATGTACTACAGGTATCAATTCACATGGTTTTAAATTAAGCTATAATTCTAAAATTAACCAACATTAGAAAGAGAAGCAGACACACCCATAATAACGAGAGCAGAATCCCCCATGTTTGTATTCTGACCAGTGACCTCCACGTTTGCATTGACCTCAAGGTTAAGAGATAGCTTAGGATCAGGAGAAGTGAACGAAATATTGTCAAGATAATCAACTTGGCACTGTTGCAGCTCAGAAATATAAGGTAAGGAGGTAAGACCAACGAGATGCGATAGGAAGGCATAACGATGCCGACCATTAAAAATCTTATTGATGAATTATGTGTTAAGCACAGTCTTCTCCTGCTCCAATATCTCCCCGCACTTAACCAACGAAGGTAATCTCTTCGCCTTTACGGAAGGATTCATCTTTCACAGCTCCACCAAAGCCTGGCACTAACCAACAATGCGAGCAAGACTAGAAAATTCGTCAAATAGTTTGAAAAAGGAATTTATTTTGAAAAGACGGTCAACAAGAACTTGGGGATAACTGGGCGAAGCATGACCTTTAGTCTGAATCTCCTCTAACTTAGAGCGAGCCTTACTGACTTCCTCTTAATAAATCTGAAAAAACTTCTCAGCAGCTTCAAGCGAAATCTGCATAGCCTTGCGCTCCTTCTAGCTAGCTTTATACTTCTCCAGAAGTGAACCATCCTGCTTGGAGAATTTAGCAACCCATTCACCAACGAGCTTCACACTATCACCAATCTTATGACATCCGCCAGAGAAAAGACACAAACGAATATAACAATCATATATCATAATAAAAGCATACTAATATAGGACAAAGTCATTTTAAAACTACAACAAACATACCGCAACCATCGACTCATGTAGAGAAAGTTTGGAAAAGTGGAAGTAATAGTCCCTTCTGTTAATAAGTAACCACTTCGTACTGGAGGCTTAGAATGGGAATTACTTGTACGCTCATATTCTTTGAAGACTCCATTGTAATAGATGAACTACCACTCCTGTTTTTCTTCTTTTTTCTTCTATCCTTAGCAATAGAGTTAGCATTAACTATATCTCTTCCTCTTCTGGTACCCTAACCTAACCTTGCACCAACTGGGAGTTCGCCTGAGCGAGATCCTCCTCCCGTGAGACACCATCAGCACCAGTGTGATACGGAATGATGGATATATTTTCCATATCTTCAGGTTTATCATCAGGGATTAAAGGCTTGTCGATCTTGTACCCAACTAGATCCATATCTTCCATTCAAGATAAAACTTGAGTCAAGCTAACACATAAACACAACTAAACAATACCAAAATAGTAAGGGATAAAAATAGCGCATAAAAATAGAGAAAACATAAGATAATAACAAATAAACACCTTCGCCCTCAAAATCAACATGGCGTAGACCTATCGAGTGTTCTTTGAGTTTTAACATAAACTTGGAATTAGCAGTAAGATGATCCCCCGGATTCGAAAGCTTAGATTTAGGAATATTATAATTCAAAGCTAGAAGGATCTGTTCACACTCCAGATCCATTTTCACATAAAAACTTTTTTACGCCACACCCACAGTTACTAGGAAACCAACTGACGAACTCAATAGTGGGAATGACAAGATAAAAGTGAATTCATCAGATGAATTTTTCACCCTACAAAGCTGATACAAGCTGCAAAATAAGTCAGTCCAGAAAGAGATATTAGCTTGGGTACACACATATTGGAAACCCACAATGATCGCGATACCCTTCGGATGAAACTGAGGTAACACGATTTGGTAAGATAGAAGCAAATCTATGATATATTGATGAAGAGGAAGGACAAGAACAAATTTGAGAAAATCTAAATAATAGGATGTATGATGTGCACCATTATGCATGCGTTCGCCGATGCATTTGACACATTTATTATCATCCTTTGTTTGGTGGTTTGCTAGTTTTAGTTAAGATTACACGACAAAGGGTTTAGATGACCATTATTTGTTTTCTTGTCTAAATCCTGAGTTTTTTAGACTTAATTGCAGCTAATGGGTACTTCGTATTCACGGGCACCTAGATCTTCCTTTTTGTAGATTGCTCATGAGTATTTTTTTTAAATCTTTTTGTAGAAGGTTATCTGTGAGGGTGGTAGTAGATATTTTAAAGCCATTTGTAAGGATGGCATAAAACATTAAAGGGACTTCGGAAGGATAGTATTAGATTGAAGGCCACAGACTCCAAAGCGTGGTAGAAGATGGAATTGAGGGACCATTGTCCTAGGTTGCACGGAGTTCTGGGAAAGATTCCAGGAGAATTAGCCCTTAAGAGTGGCACCATTTGATTTGTCTTCTCGAGCACTACACAATTGACTAAAAGAACTTCCAAATCAAACCAACGGTTCACCCGTAACAGAGCAAACAAGTCAGCAGACCGAATTCACAACGGCCAGCATGGACCGCACTATGCCGGCATGAGCGCCTCACCTAGCACGACCTCACATAACACAACCTGTATCACTGGTCCAGCATGAGCCGTGCCAAGCTCTAGCACAGGTCGTGCCAATCGTGTGCCTTTGTATTCTTTTCACTCCAAATTTGGCTAAGTATGAGCGTGGAAAGTCCCATTTCACACGGTCCATTTCGTTTCACGTCACCATTTCCAAGACCAGCCCACGGGGTACGAAGAATAACACGTACCGTGCAGAGATACTAAGAAAAACAAGGTTCCAGCCAATGAGGTGGGCCAAATGACATGTGACTTGGATTAGAAGGAGCAAAAATAGAGTGTCGGTTGATGACCCATGCCAGCGCCAACACAAGGATGAAATGCACCGGCACGAGGCTACGGCCTATGCCAAAGCCGGCGTCCCGTACTGGTACGAGGAGGTCTCGGCCGGCATGTACCGAGACAGTTGCGACCGCTAGAGTTTTTGGCCATTTTGGGCCTATTTTTAGGCACAAATCCCTACTACTATATACATAGACCTATGTCTACTAGGGTTTAATTTTATGCCCACCTTTTCATTTTGTAGAGTATGTTAGAGAAAGAAAAACACTCTTACTTCTCTCTAGCTTATTTTCCATTCTTCTCTTTATTTTTATTTTTCCCAAAAGTGTTGAATCCAATGAAATACTTGGGTGGGGAGTAGGGATCTTACTTGGAGATAATATTTGCATTCATGTTTTTTAGTTCATTTTGTGAGATTTCATAGATCGACGTATTTCTATGTGCTTTTGTATTATTATGTTGGCTTGTTCTTAATATTATTGTGAATTGTGTGAATGTCACACATAGTTCACACACACCAAAGTCTACTTTCATGTTTCTGAAGAACCAATAAAGTCTATTATTTAAATTAAGACACTAAAACGTAAAAAAAAATGAGGCGTTAAATCAATCGAAAACATCAAGATGGAATTCTGACAAAAAAAAGTAAGTTACCTTTTATGGAATACAAGAAGGCGATGGTATATGAATAGGTGATACACTGAACAATGACGGAGTTAAATTAGTTAATTCAAGGCATTTATAAGGTAAGCAAAGATATTGGAAGGTGAGAAAATTCGGAACAACATAGCCAATAATGAGGGAAGAATCTCGGCTTAATGACACAAAATCACAATAGCTAAGCCGATGAGAAGTCCTTAATATTAAGTATGAATCCAAATCCAAATTCAAAAAACTAGATATTCTAACAAAATTGCAAGTGTAGCCCAGAAGCATGCAACACTTTGTGAAGACAATGTAAGTTACTGTGATGACGAACATGTTATTACAATTTAGGAAATAAACAGAACAACAGTTCATACATATTCAACAAACATAGTCTTCGCTTTGCATTTCATTAACTTTATGGCTAGGGGGGTTATGGTGTGTACCTAACCCACAAATTAAAAGTTGTTGGCCTTTAGGCCCAGACCAGGAACCGGGCAAAGCGGAGACATGTCTAATAGACTCAACCACGAACCAGGAAAAGCGGAACCACGTCCAAGACTCAGCCATGAACTGGGATTATAGCAACCGCCATGAAACCCACGATCTAAAACCCTAGCAACATAAAGCCATGATTGCAGCCCACGATAAATACAAGGAAGCAACACTGGCTCAAGTAAGTAGCACTAATTGAGAAATACTAGCTAGAGAAGAGAACTGATTTGATCTTCAGAGCTCTTTCAACGAAATCACTTTCAGGACCTTTCTTTCAGGTTCGTACTTCCAGTATGATGATTACCAACCGCCTTACATGACCAGGAATACCATATCAATAGTCGGACTAAATTCATCTTCACAACAGGAGCAACTGTCTCAGTGTAGCTGGTTTCCTCAATTTGGAGATTACCCAGAACCACCAGATGAGCTTTGTGACTTTTAATGGTACCATCGGATATAAACTTTGTATGATAAACCTATTTGCACCCAATTGTAGTCTTATCTGAAGAAGTAAAAGCCATAGCCCGAGTCTTATTGTGCTCGATAGCATTAATCTCAGTAGCCATAGTTACATGCCAATGACCATGCTTCGAAGCCTCGGAATAAGTAGTAAGATCTGCACTAGAAGTTACTGCACCCAAAAAACTAGATTGTGAACCAAAAAATTTATTGCAATTTACATAATCAGTTATAGGATAGAGAATACTTAAGGATGGTAATGGTGAGTGAGTGAGTAGAACAGTGGGGGAGAGGGAGGGTTAGCAGAAGAAATAGAGCAAACATAGTCATTCAGGTAAGCAGGAGGACGACGACCCCAAGCACTTTTGGCGAGGTGAGAGGTGATCAGCCACAAGTGGCAATATCGGTAAAGAATCCAGCGACGGGTCCTGGGCGGTCAGCAGCATTAACACCGTCGTTTAGGGTGGCAAAGCAATCGCCAAGGTCGACGATGGTGAAGCCACGGTAGCAAAAATGAAACCACCGTGGTCGGCGTTGCTGGCAGTTATAGAATCTAGGGAGCGGTGACTGGGGAATGAAACAGGCTACCGCCAATCGACGATTGTGGTGGATCAGTGACTATGACTGGAAGATGAGGAATTGTGTATTGCAGTGGCGTTAAGTTTGATTTCAAGGCAGGGATGGGGATCGGTGGCGAAGTGGCGGCATCGATGGTCCTCACCGACGGATCCGGCATTGAAAAGTTGTCAAACCAAATATCATTTTGTGATTGTGTAGGCTGGACAGGTACAAATGGAACAGCAAACAAAAATTGGTCTTCGTAGAAATAACCATCACGACTGTTGAAAAAGGTGCAAGATTCTAAATCACAAAAGCGATAGCCTTTCTTGCCAACTGCATAACCAAGAAAAATGCATCGTCAATTCCTTGGAGAAAATCTGTCATGGAATATGGGACTATGAGGCCAAAACACAAACAACCAAAAACATGCAAAAGATTGTAATTCAGAGTGCGTCCATAGAGTAAGTCAAATGGTGTGTAGCCATTGATCTGCTTCTTTAGTGCCAATTAATATAAAAAATCTACAGTATGAACAAATTCTCCCCAAAAATAAATTGGTAAATTTTCCTGAAAACGTAAAGCCCACACAACATTTAACAAGTGACGATGCTTGCTTTCCACACGACTATTCTGCTAGGGTGTGTTAACCAAAGAATTCTAAAAATGATGCTAGGTTCAGCAAAGTTTGATCGCAAAGGTAGAAACTCTTATAATTATCAGCACAAACATGATGACCACTACGACCGAACTAATTCTTGATTAAGGCACAAAAATATATAAATCTAGAAGCTACATCAGACTTAACCATTAATAAGTAAACCCAAACAACACAGGAATAATCATGAACTATAGTTAAAAAATAAAATGCACCACTAGAAGAATGTGAGTTATAAGGCCCCCAAACATCACAATGTATCAGTTCAAACAAAGAACTAGAATTTGAAGAAAGCAAAGGAAAACTATGTCTAGTCTTTTTTGCTCCATGACACACGGAGCAAGGAACAGAAGTATTATTTGAGCTAAAATCAAGAGTAGGAATATAAGACAACACCATAGAGGATGGATGTCCAAGACATTGATGCCATAAATCAAATGAAGATGCAGAAACTAAATCAACTATCGAAATTTGATGCAGGATATGAGATTGAATGCGCGTATCCAGCTGTCGATACCAATTCCCCCTGCTTTTCACCCACGCCATGTACTGTTGTAATATGCAATAATTTTCAGTAAGCAAAGCTAGACATTTTAATGCAGAAAATAATCTAGAGCATGATAATAAATGGCATCGCAATGTAGGTATATAAAATACATGAGTAAGAGTGGTATCTTCAAAATGTATGGAACCATAATGTGTAACAGACGACACAAATCCATCAGGTAGTAGGACGTTAATAGAATCAGTAGTAGCAATAATATAAATAAGAGAACCCTTGTCACCAGTCATGTGATATGAGGCTCCTGAATCAAGAATTCAAGATAAAGCAGGTTTACCTGGCCTATGGTCAGAAAGAGAATTGAACTGATTAAATACATTGAGGGTCGTACTCTATTGGTCATCAAGTAGAGCAGGACCAAAGTCAGATTGGGCAATGATGCCGGAGAAGGCAGCCAGCGCACGCCATGGAAGCTACCTCACCACGTCGGTGAATAGAAAATGAGGACGGAGGGGCACAGTGGCACCAGCGGCTGGACCGCCGCAACTGGTAGAGTTGGCTCAATGTTCTTCGTGGCTTTAGCTCTGTCCCTCATCTCCGTGAACCATTACATATAACCTATGATCTTGAAATTGGTAGCTTTGTCGTGGCCATTGCGATTACACTACGTACAAATACGATTCTTGCATTCAGTTGTAGTGAGAGATCTGTGCAAAGATCCTAATGTGTTGGGCAATGAGAAACATATGCCATGGAATCAGTTTAAGGTTCACAAGATGCATGACGGCTTTGTGATTCTTTTTCTGATATGCAAGGGCGTAAATGCACATGATGAATGGCAGCCGTTCTTGAGTCATGGCATTGGATTTCAAGGTGTCATAGCCATCATCCAAACTAATGTGAATTTGATTAATCATCTTATTTTCATGGTCATTGAAGACAGAAGCAACAACAACATTAAATGTGCACAATAGTCTACAAGCTTCAAAGGAAAAACACGATGAGGCTGAAGATAGTCGTAGTCATCATACAACTTCCTGAGTTTCCCAAAGTAGATGGCAATAGTCTGACTATTCTGGCGGCAATTGATGATATCACCGTGCATCTGCAAAAATTTTGGACCATTACTAAGAGAAAAACGTCCAACAAGATCATCCTACAACTCGTTGAAATGGAAAAATAAGTTGTAGTAGATCGTAAAGATGGATCAACGATCTGTAAGATCAAGCAAACAAGGGTAGCATTCACTCCGGGCCAATCTTTAGAATCAAGATCATTGGCCGAGGGTTAAGTAATAGTTCCATCAATGAAACAAATTTTCTTCTTAGCAAGCAAAGCACTACAAATCGCAATAGTCCATTCAAGGTAATTTTCTCCACCATTCATAACGATGAGACAAATCACCAAACCGGGACTGTCAGAAGGATGGATGTAGTATGGAGAGTTTGTTATTTAGCCAATTGGTACCAATTTCCCAGTGCTAGATTGAAATTGCAATTGTCTGAGAAAAGGTTCAATGACATCGGTATCATTGAGATTCCTCAGCTTATTGGCCTCAACTTCGGCAGTGATGCAAGCAGCTTCTGCGGAAACACGGGCGGATTCAGAGGTAGACATTGGAGCAGATCATATCAGTAGTAGAGTGGCTGATTAGATCGAATCGTCAAGATGCGGCGGGGCATGGAGAAACAAGCAGCGGCATGTGATGGACGGGAGCTATGCGTGAAGCAGACGTGCACATAGTGGGTCAAAAATAGCAAACTGGATCAGAGACTATAGTAGCACAGCAACACCAGCGTTGATCGGTGATCTCGAGGTGGGTGTGGCGAGCTACGGTAAGGCCCCTGAAGCACATGTGTTGTACGCACGATCCGCGGTGGCTGTGCGGACTGCATCGGGAAAACGTAGAGTTCAGATTTAAGGATTTTAAACTCTGATACCATATAGAAATTAAGGATGTAACTCTGTGATTGTATTCATGATATGGGTTACAATATATAGAGGTACAAGAGAACTATACTGAAAAGGAAAAGGATTCTATTTTATACAGAAGTAATAATACATAATATATCTTTTCTTTAAGGCAATATACCTTGGTACGTTGATATATGGTCGTGTTTTGATGTGTCAATGGTTGTCGTGGTAGCATTATTTGATGCCATCGTTGATATTCGTATGCGTTAGATGATTTGTCTTCTTTGGAGAGGCGCTTGAGGGTGCTTTAACATACTATTAATAATAATGATGGCAGCATTATGGCTGAGTTGGAGATTGTTTGTGAACGTCTTCATTAGTCCGAGGAGGAAGCACTACGCCAGCGGGGTGAGAATGCTCGTTTGAAGACCGCGGGTGTTAATGCTCTTGGTTAGGCAAAGGCTTTGGTTCGTCAGGCCTTGAAGACTCGGAGTTTCTTTTGACTTTGTTGATGTCGTAGGAGCTGTCTTTGAGCTTGGAGGGTCAATTGGGTATTGGAGAGTGGGATCTTGCAATCTCGGGCGTGTGCAAAGTTTTCCGCTTGCGTCGGAGAGAGAGTGACACTCCTGCAGGACAGGGTCAATTGCACCGGTATTTTTCTACAATTGAAACGGTAAAATTTCTTCCCAAAATACCGATGCATAAATTTAGCGGTGTACATTATCATTACAAAGGCACCGGTAGAAGAATACCGGTGTATAAATTATTATGTACTGATATATTGTACCGGTGCTAGGAATATGAATATAATATTTACAATGAGAAACCGCAAAATTCTATACCAGTGTAGACAGTAATTAGCGGTATAGTTATGTTTTAAATGCAGGGGGCACAACCAAAATTGCACCGGTATGGTGAAGAATATCGATGTACATTAGTATTGTACATTTCCACCGGTATTGGGATCAGTACCGATGTATAGTTGTAAAATACACTTGCACCGGTATAATGAAGAATACAGTTACACCGGCATATTACAATTGCATCATTTTTTTTGCACTGGTAATTTATTTAAATTTCTGGTTCTATTTGAATTTAAGGTTACGCCAGTATTTAAATTTCCGGCTCTTGAACTTCGAATCCGCCTTTCCCAAGTTCAGTTCCATCTACTACCATCCTTGCGAATGGACTTTGATCTTCTACCATCCTTGCGAATGGCCTTCAAATATCTTCTACCACTCTCACGGATGACCTTCTATAAAAAGATGATATAAAAGTACTCACGAGCAACCTACTAATGAGATCACAAAGGAAGATCTAGGAGCCCGTGAATAAAAAGTATCCATTTGCTTCAAATAAGTCTAAAAAACTTGGGATTTAGACAAGAAAACCAATAATGGTTGTTTAAACCCTTTGTCGTGTAAACCTAACTAAAACTGGCAATCAACCAAAAAATGATTATAATAAATTTATCAAATGCATCGGCTAATGCATGCATAAAGGTGAACATCAATCCCTCCACATTTAACTCTTTACTTGTCATCGAGTAAAAAAAAGAGAAAAGATCTAAGTGAAATGTAGCATGCAAAGATAAGTTAGTCAATGCATTCAACTTATTTCCAAGCTACGCTAGTTTTCCCAAAGAAGTGAGAATCTCACAACTCTCACACTCCTCGAAGATACCCAAAATATTTTGAAGAAAAAGATAAGCACAAATTCTAAGTTTTGAACTAGCATACTCCCCATAATAGTCAGCCGAAAGGAATACAAGAGTTGTTGCCGAAAAAAATCACCAAGAATAATCCACAAGATCCTCAACTTAGTCGCAACTAAGGATAACTCGAGATTCTCAATTTAGCTACAACCAAGGATAATTCCGAAGGATCCTCAACTTAGTTTCCGTTTTCTCTCAATTTCTCTCATTTTGCCTAGGGGCCCTTTTGGGTTTTCATCCTAGCATTAACAAATGTTGATCTCACCATCTTTACCTTTTTCAACAAGGCCTCTCATTTTTTCCTAGGTTTTCTAACGTAGCTGGGCCTAGCCTCTCATTTTTATCTAAGCCTTTCGACCTATCCGGGTTTTCCTTTCCATTTTTGTCTAAGTTGCCCTTTCGGGTTTCAAACTTAGCCGGGTATATATATATTTCAAAAAATATTGTGTAGCAAAAAATGCCCCAAAGTTGGGTTTCATACTACAAAAGATAATGAAAATAGAAAAAAAAATTATACCACCAAAAGTCTTAATCCCAAAACATTCCCCAACAAAGTGATAACCACCTTAAGATCACACCACCAAAGATTCTACCAACTTCCCAAAACCAAAGTAAACACCAGTTAAAGCAAAAACAAAAAACACAAAGGAATCCCAAGATGAAAACTCTTAAGTGTTTCATTACTTCCTCCCCCCACACTTGAACTTTGCTTTGTCCCCAATGCAATGAATCAATAAAAATCATGAGTGGGAAAGAGAAAGGTAGTGAAGCTCACTCATGTGATTCTGAAGGGTCCCTCCTCAAGTGTCGAGTCTCGTGCCTCCTTCTTCTCTCCTCTTGACACATTTCTTGCCTTTCAATAGGAATTACATCTCTGAAACCTTTGATCT
>JAUOBV010299151.1:0-11113 GCA_032360425.1 Rubia occidens | reverse complement strand
ATAGTAGATTATATCATTTAAAGGACAAAAAATCAACAAAATAGTGCTAAAGAAAATATATAATTGATATTTTTGAATTGGACGACGTTTTTTGTTTTTATTTAAGTTGTGCTCTCCTCTTTTTGATTATATAAAAAGTATCGATGATCGAATCAATGTTAAATGTCTTTGCAATATTTTTTTCGATATAGACCAACAAATAATCTTGTAGAAAATTATTGTCCATTCGATTGCGGAGACATGTTTTGCCTTACTCCTTGATATCTTATTTGAAAGTTAATGTTTTTTTCTAAAATTATGTCACATCTATTTATACTATCTTGGTATTAAGAAAAAAATCAAATCTTAATTGGAATCATACTATTTCAATTAAATATATTTTGTACGTATATGTACTACGCACAACTTGTAATTGAAATCAAAATATTTGTTTACCTATAATATTATACTACTGTTTACAACTTCTTCTTCTTCTTTTTTATAAAATCCGTGTACAATTTGGATTCGGCAAAAACATACTTTCCGCCTAACTTGTAATTGGAATCACATTTAATATTATACATACATCTTGGATTAGGCAAAAACTTGTGTATAAATAGGTAAAAACCAAATATAATATGGATAAGTATTAAAGGTAAAATTAGATAAAAATGAATTCTATTTCTTGTTGGACTCTAAACCTTTTTTTAAAAAATACATTTTTTTTCATGTATACCATGTATCTTGCGATCAGAAATTATTTGGGGGGGGGGACCACATCCTTTTTTTACCATACACAAACAAAGAAAACACAAGAAAAATACAAAATACTAATGGTAAAAAAAAGGTTGACCAGTACCAGACATCCCCTGGTCCCCCCAATGTTCCGCCACTGTATGTAGGAAGTTTAAAATTTTCCATCTTAAATTTCCATTGCCGTCTAAGTAAAATTCAAAATTTTCAACTTTCTACCTAGGTTTTAGGATCAACACCTATATAGGAACTTCTTCCTACGTAGGTTCCAAAATCGGAACCCATGTTGCCTATTTTTTTAAACTTCCTACATGGTTCCGACTTCTGAAACCAATGAGGGAGGGTTTCCTATATAGGTTCCAATGTTGAATTTAAAATAAATTGTTGAATTTTTTAATACACTGCAGTAAAAACTGCCTTCAAATACAAACGGACCGGCATGTATTGGAGTCATTGTACTGTAATTTATAAAAAACCTCCTTCTAGTGTACTTATTAATGGAATTTCTTCAAAAATCGTTGTACGATGAAAAACAACCGTCATTGTAATTCATAAACCATAGGAAGGATAGGACATCAGGTATCACTTAATGTGAAGAGAACTTTTGAAATGGTGCTCAGTGGGGGCCTGAACAAACTAGCTCATTTGATGGACTGAGAAAGTCACATCGGGCCCGGTGAAGTTCAAGTAGATGACTCTACCTATTAATCTTCTGAAAACTCCAGGGTCAGGGAGGAAAGGTGAACTGGAGTCATCTTTCCAAGAAATGGGAAGGGGAGTTTAACACCAGAAGCTGATTGAAAGCCACAATCAGCAATAATGTCAGAAATGTATTTGGTTTAAGTGAGATAAAGGCCATCTATGGATCTTGCTAACTCAATGCCCAGGAAATATTTTGCATCCAGGAGGTCCTTGATTGTAAATGTTGCATGAAGAGATATTTTTACAGAAGAAATTCCATCCCTAGAATTACCAATAAGAAGGACATCATCCACATATACTGCAAGAGCCAAAAAAGAATGAACAAAATCCTGAGGAAGAGACAATGATCATGAGGTGAATGTATAAAGCATGGATATTTGAGATGAGAAGCAAAATCTTTATTCCACTACATGGAGGCCTGTTTGAGGCTATACAAGCTATGTTTGAGCTTGCAAAATAGGTCAACCAACTTAAGAAAATATCCAGGATGTGGCTGCATATACATATACACACATACATATATACATACATATATATAATCAATGCTACCATGAAGAAAAGCATTATTTATGTCTATCTGCTGTATGAACAGGGAGTTGGTAGATGTAAGAGCAAGGAGAAAATGGATTGTAAATTTCTTAGCTACGGAGAAAAATATCTCAAGTAGTCAATCCCCTTAAGTCAACTATAACCTTTGTCAACTAGCCTAGCTTTGTACTTAGCCACTGAACCATCCAGATGGCATTTGACCTTGTGAACCCGTTTGGAACCTTTGTGCTTCTTTCCAACAAGTAAGGGAATGAGATCCCAAGTATGATTACTCTCCAAAGCTTGAATTTCAGTTTGCATTGCATGTACTCACTCTGGACTTTGACTGGATTGCTTATAAGAATATGGTTCCTGTATACTGATAATGGTGCTTAAAATATGTATTTGTTGAGGAGTGAAGGTAGGAATATCAGTGACTGGGGATAAGAAAAACTCTTTTGTCCAGGTTGGAGGTTTTTTGAGCCAAGGTGGTGACTTGGAAGGAGGAATAGGAGGTGGAGAAGATATAGAGATAGGAGAGGAAATACTAGATGGAGCACTAGAAGGAGATGGTGCAGAATTATAAGGCCGAGCAGTTGAAGAGGAAGGAGGAGTAGCATGTTGTCTAAGGGAAGAAGGATCAAATGAAGGATTGGGAATAGGATGTGAGGGATGAATGGTGTGATCATAGATAGGATTAGGTTCTAAGAGAGATTAGGTTGAAGATTCCTTAAAAGGGAGGATTTTTTCATTAAATATGACACCTCTAGAGATAAGGATTCTTTTATTTTTTAGATCATAAAGCTTATAAGCCTTTTGACCTAGGGGATAACCAAGAAAAATATAAGGGAATGCTCGTTTAGTGAATTTATCCTTATGTGGTGAAGTGTTGGTGGAAAACACTAAACAACCAAAAACCTTTGATGAGTGATAATCTGGGGATTTACGAAAAAAACAATGATATCGGGATTTCCAATTTAAAATGGTTGAGGGTAACTTATTAATTAAGAATACAACAGTGAGGATGGCTTCAATCCATAAGTTTTTTGGAAGACGAGATTGAAACATAATGGCTCTAACAATTTGAAGTATGTGTTGATGCTTCTGTTCAACAATACCATTTTGTTGGGGAATGTAGGGACAAAATTTTTGGTGGATAATGCCAGAATCAGAGAAGAATTTTGAGCAAGAAGAACTTAGGAACTCTGCACCATTATCAGACCTAATTTGTTTATCTGAGCATTGGAACTGATTTTGAATCATTTTACAAAAGGGTTCGAGTATGAATAGAGACTGATCTTTCATTTTTAAAATGAAAGTCCAAGTACTTCTGCTCTAATCATCAACAATAGTAAGAAAATACTTCCTCCCATCAATACCAATAACTTTGTAAAGTCCCCAAAAGTCAATATGAACAAGAGAAAATGGACAATCAGATTTGGTATTGATGGAAAAGATAATTGATGTTTCTTAGCCAACAAACTAAAAAAACAATGATCCTTTGATGATTTTGAACACAGTTTCTAACCAGCAAGTACATAATTAGAGGGATTACCCAATTTATAGTAACACATTACAGTAGTTTTTGAAACTGATAAAAATTGAGAAGAGTAAATCCGTGGTTCTTTGGGTACAAGAGAAATGGAACTAGAGTAAATATAACTAGAAATAAACTCTAGTTGAAATGATATTTTGTGTTGGAGATAGATTCCATTAGTTTCTTCTGCAATTGCAAGGGCTGCATCAATCTTGTGGTCCTGCAGCATACATAAATTTCCAAAAATAAATAAATTGAGTTGACATGAGAGAATTTGGCTAATTTACTCACTGAGATCACGTTACACTTGAAATCAGGTATGCACAAAGTATTTGGAAGAATCAGACAAATATGAAGGTGAACTGAAACTAAGAACTTAACTAGTTTAATAGACTGATCAGGCATGTACACAAGAGTAAGAGTATTCACAGGTTAAAGGGTTGTTAAGTAGGCAGGAGATATACACATATGGCTTGTAGCCCCACTATCAAGTATCCATGAACCATATTTAAAAAAAGAGTAATTTCCACAAGAGTTAGATAATAGGCTACCTAGAAACTCATGATAATGTACAAAATCGGTTGATTTAGGAAGTGATGCATAGTTTCTAGCTTCCGATTTCCCCCTTCCTCTAATCAGGTTATCAACCCGTGCCTGTAAAGTCATCACCATTTCTTCTAAGCTCTCAGTATTGGCTTCCAATGGGCTATCCTACTGCATAGTGACTGAGTGTGCCATCTGCATTCCCAAAAACATTTTCCTCACTGTGGTATCCCTATTCCCTTCCCACCAATTGAGATAATAGTGAAGTTTGAAGCATGTGTCTTTAAGGTGCCCAAGAGCTCCATAGTGATCACACTTAAGATCAGGTTGTTTCACTATCCCCATGAGAATCCCATATTTAACTTCAACATGTGGTCTTTCATGAGTTCCTCTCTGAGATGGAAAACCTGGTCCGTTGTTGTTCCTGAAAGTCTTGACTGTAATCACAGAATTTCTTTACACATCCTGATAATCATCATAAACCAGCTTTTGTCTTTCTACCTTAACAATCATAGAGTAAGCTTTTTGTACACTAAGCAAAGGAATAATTAGAATGCAATTTTTCATCCTCATCTTGATCAATTATGGCCTTAACAACTCCACACTTGCAGCATTCATAAAAAACCTTAGGTCTAATATAACCAAACTCATCCCACAGACCTTTCAACTCAGAAAAATAAACAGCTACTGAGTTGTTACCCTACTTAATATTTTTCAAATCCATCTTCAACTGATTAATCATAGGTCCATTAATTTCACCAAAATGTTCCCCTATCTCATTCCATAGAGCACGAGCATTTGTGTAAAACATAAAGCTCCTAACAATTTTCTAGGCATAGAGTTCAGAATCCGAGAGATAACCATCGAATTAACCTTGTTCCATTGAGTAGGAGTAGATGTACCTGCTGGTGGTAGTTGAACTTCACCTGTTAGAAAGCCAATTTTGTCCCATGTTCCCAAAGCAATCATCATTGTCCAGTGCCAAGTTATGCAGTTTTTCTCATGAAGGAGCTCGGCCACCAAAATCAAAGTAGAATGATCTGAGTGATGCAGCATCAGCAGATCATTGGTCCCATACTTGTTGTCGTCGTCATCAACCTGGGTTTTTCGCCAAGGTATCTGATCTTGATGCACTGTACTTCCTTTTTCTTCACTAGGAGAAGCCATAGATTTTTTAGAAAATCAAAAACAGAAAATAAGTATTAATCAAGGATAAAAAATTCTTCTCTAATATCAAGAAACAATTCTTTAAAGCTAGGGTAAATTGTATATGAAGAAGAAGGAGAGAATTTTCATTAGAAAGTTGTGCGATGGAGAGAAGTAGGTAGCGTTCATTGTAGCCAAAATCGTACAAAGACCTGTGCCATTACCTTTGCTATATACTCTGAGCAGGGTAGTGGTACTCAATAAAAATACAGACCCAATTAAAGGAAAATAGCTGTCTAAAACTCTTACAAAATTAGAAGAAAAGAAAATAAATAAAAAACTGCATTAACAATGAAATGCAGTCGTAGCATTAAGGTCAAGTCTTCACTCAGACTTAAACCTTTGACAAAGCTCTTGCTTGCTCTTCACACCCTGCAAATTCAGAATCTGAAGAAATCGTGGCTAATTAGATCAGGAACTAGCTTAAAAGAGCTTAAAATCAAAAGAACGAAACTGAAAAACTTCAATGAAGAAAACTGAGGGAAAAATGATTTGATTAACTTAATAAAAAATGAGATGATCAGATCCTATATATACACATATCAAGCTCTAACTTCCTAACTATTTAACCATCCAAAGAGCTATAAAATTTGCCTAACTAACAAAACAGAAAAGGAATTACAAAAAAATGATAGTACAATATCAGTTTCTAAAAACTAACTCCACCGACTTCATTCAAAATTTGGTGCCAAAATTGATTTCTAAGCTGCCACTTCTTCTCCTGTTTTTTGATCTTCATGCTTAGATTTTAGCTCCTGTTTTATGATATTCATGCTCAGATTTTAGCTCGGATTCTTGCTTGGAGCTCATGATATTATATTCCGTCACCTCTCTTCAAGTTGAGGATTTTATTAAAACAAAAAACCCATCTTGAAAAGGATAGGCTAAGCAACAGAAGGAGAAAGTAACTTGGTAAAACCACCGACTTGCTAAGAACAGGAGAAAAATGAAGTGGATCAATGAACCCTTCATTATAAGAACCCCTTACATAGTGGCAATCTATCTCTATGTTCTTTGTCCTTCCATGAAAAATAGGATTATGTGTAATGTAGAGAGCGGCAATACTGTCACACTTCAAAGGAATGGGAAGCATAAACTGATGCTGCAGATCAGTGAGAAGGAAGGTGATCCACTTGAGTTTGAAGCTGTCATTGACATAGCTCTATACTCAGATTTAACAGAAGACTTTCTCATTGTGTTTTGTTTCTTTGACTTCCCGAAAATCAAAGAATCTCCAAGAAGATACAATAACCAGTGACTGGTCTTCTAGTGAGTTTGCAGGTGTTCCAATCTGCATCACAGTAAGCAGACAAAGGCTGAGCTGATATGACAGGGAAGAACAAACCATGAGTGGAACATCCTTTGAGATATATAGCAATATGAACAGAAGCCTTCCAATGATGACTAGTAGGTTTTTGCACAAACTAACTCAGTTGATGCACTGAGAATGTAATATCTGGTCTAGTGTATGAAGAATACCGGAGTCTACCAATGAGCCTTCTGTATAAACCTAGATCATGTAACAAAGGTGACGTATCATCTTCAACCTATCAAGAAATTAGAAGTGGAGCTGATACTACATTACAATAAGCCAATTGAAGATCACCGATCAAATCAGGGATATACTTTGTCTGACTCAGAAAAATCCCAGTCTTAGATCTGGAAATTTCTATACCTAAGAAGTACTTAGCATGTCCTAAATCCTTGATGGTGAAAAGATCATGTAGATAGCCTTTAAATGTATGAATTCCATTCTCTAAATCCCCTGCAATTAGGACATTGCCAACATAGATCTATAGTACAATGTGATGCTGAACAACCTTCTTAATGAATAAGCAATGAACATGCTTCTATTCCTTGAATCTATATAATATTAAGTACTTAGTGAACTCAGCATTCCATTTTGTAAAGGCCTGCTTCAAACCATAAAAAGATTTTCTTAGTCTGTAGACCTGACCAGGTAGTGGTCTATCATAACCCTATGGTGGTTTCATGTATAGCTCCTTATATATATATATCCATGAATAAAAGCATTACTGATATCCATCTGATGCAAGAACCAACCCTTTAATGAAGTTATTGACAGCAGTAATCTAATAGTAACTTGCTTAACAACGGGGGAAAAAGAATCAAAGTAATCAACACCTTCAATCAGAGAGAAACCTTTTGCAACCAACTTAGCCTTATACCTCTCCACTTATCCATCTTCCTGCATTTAACTTTGTAAACCCACTTGCAGCCAATGTGTTTCTTTCCTGTAGGCAAATCAACTAAATCCCAGGTGTGATTAGATTCAAGAGCATCTAATTCATCCTACATTGCCTTAACCCAATAGTGATTGATACATGCCTGATTGTATGATTGAGGTTCATGGATTCCTAACAGTTGTGACATAAAACTCATAAGTGTAGAAGAAAAGGTAGGAATGCAAAACATCAGAAGTAAGAACATTATTGACCACAAAATCATTCATCCAACAAGCTTTAAATCTGATCATAGTACTTTGTCTATGTACAGTAGGAATATCAGGAGATGGTTTTTCATAATTCCATGGAGAAAAGTGTATGGAATTATCAGAAATGTGATCATTTTTTGGTTTATTATGATCATAATCAGATGATAAGTTTTGATAAGGTATATTAGGGAATGATGTAGGATCAGAAGGTGGAATAGGTGGCATCACAGTCTTATGATCAATATTGTGATCATGAAATGGAGTATCTTAAGTTTTATTAGGGAAATGATTATTATAGAATACAACATCTCTAGCAACAAAGATTCTTTTACTTAGAAGATTATAAAGCTTGTAACCCTTTTGAGTGGCTGAATATCCTAAGAAGATGCAAGACACTGATCATGGACTAAATTTATGTTTATATGGAGTGAGGTTTGTGGCATAGCATAAGCGGCCAAATACTTGCATATGAGAAATGTCAGGAGGTTTTAGGAATAGAACTTCATAGGGAGATTTATAGTTTAAAATTAAACAAGGCAATATGTTCATGATGTAAGTGGCTATGAGAATTGATTCTCCCCAGATATGTAAAGGTAGATTTGACTGATGCATAAGGGATCTTTCTATTTGGAAAATAGTTTTATGCTTACTTTAAACTACACCATTCTGTTGTGGTGAGTATGAACATGATTTCTGATGAACAATTCCTAAGGAAGAAAAGAACTGTGAATAGATTTTATTTAAAAACTCACTGCCATTATCAGTTCTGATCCTTTTAATTCTGGCATTTTATCAGAAAATTCCAGGTTGCTCTACTGAAATAATTCACAATGGTTAAGAATGATTGGGCTCCATTGCTGGTTTTGACCCTAAAAGACCCCCCATAAATCCATATGAAGTGTATCAAATGGTATAGAACAATGATCAGCTTTATTGGGAAAGTATAATCTATTATGTTTAGCAATAGGACAAGTGGTGCACATTTTATTCATAGATGGAAGATTCATATGATTTAGTACAATATCAGCAAGATGACCTAGCTTATTATGTAAAATTTCCATATCAACATCTGCAATGTTTTTTCTAGAACTAAGGGCAGAATGAACTACTAGATTATCTGACTCAACTAAAGCTATACATTTCTTGTTGACTTCAATTTGAAATGACTCCTTGTTCAGAATGTATAGGCCATTGCTCTCAGTAGCAACTCCTAAGACTGAATTAGTCATGTGGTCCTGTATGAACATATGAGGATAAAGCTGAGAAAAACTCTAGAATCTCGTGTTAATCTTTTAACTTAAAGAAGGTTAAATGTGAACTTCTTAATAAAAAAATAATTGATCATTTTAATCTGACTGTTCAGTTTAATAGAACATCTGGCATCTATGAATACTTTTGAGTGATTAGGTGAAAGAATTGGAGTTTTATGTGTGGCTGGATTAAGTGTTTGAAACAAAGAAATATTACTACACATATGTGAAGTAGCACCACTGTCTAAAATCCAATCATTACTCTCAAAACAGGTAGCAGCGTTAGCAAAATGAGTAATAAGGCTACCTGAAAAATCTAGATGAGCAAAATTCAGCATGTCTGTTGATTCATCACCTTGTTCCTTTGCTTTTCCCTTCATCAATTTTCCAAAATCCATCTGAATCATGCTTGAAATCATTTCCTTCATGTTTCCCATAGTTTTTGTTTTCTTCAACCTCAAAAGAAGATCCTATTCTAGCCTTCTCAGTTTCATCTCCAAATCCTGAAGCATGAACTGCATTAACATAAGGTTTATTCTTCACCTTGCTTGCATATGACCACCATTAAGGATAACCATTCAATTTGAAGAGAGATTCCTTCAAATGTCCATTCCTATGACAATAATCACATTTCGGCAGATTCTTTGCCTCAACATCTTTCTTCTTCTGCATAAACTTCCCCGTACTGATATGTCTTCCACCATGTTTTACAAGCATTGCAGCTGATTGATTCAATCTCTTCATCAGGTTGCTTTGCACATTTCTTTGTTGTTCTTGCTTACTAAACAAAGAATAAGCCTTTCCAACAGTTAGTAAAGGATCCATGACCGGTATCTGATCCCTAAGAGCATCATATTCATCATTTAAACCAGGCATAAACTGTTGCAGTCTATCCTGATTAACTTGCATTTCCAGTTTCTCAGCAAATCTATAATTGCATTGACAATTACAGCAAGTTCATTTAAGTATGGGGTCTAATCACATCAATTTGATCTCAAATTTCTTTCAGGTTAGAGAAATACTGAGCAATTGAATCAGTACCCTATTTGATCTCAATCAAATTAATCATTAGTTGATAATTGAGAGGTCCATGACTAGCTGCATATCTCTCTTCAACTTCATCCCATTGTTTCTTTGCATCAGGCTGAAATGCAAAGCTTCTTGCAATATCTCTGCTTATTGAGTTTCTAATCCATGAGACAATTGTCAAATTAGACTTCATCCAGATCTATAGCATTGGAGAACTAGCAGCAGGTTTTGGCACTTCTTCAGTGTTGAATTTTAATTTTCCTCTTGCTGAGAGAGCTGTAATCATAGCTTCTTTCCAAATCACATAGTTTCTCTCTGTTAAGAAATATGAAACAATCACAAGGCTTGTATGATCTGAAGACGTGAGTAGCAGCGGATCATCCGGTTTGATTCTCACAAATCCATCAGTGTTAGCAGCATGAAGACCATTTCCTCCTTCACCATTTACAGATCCAGTGCTCATTCTGAATCAACAAAAACAATATTTCTGGAGGTTTTTCAAGGATTATTGTACCAAGAGCCTAAGTTATCTGATACCATGAAGAAATCGTGTCTAGTTAGATCAGGAACTAGCTCAGAAGAGCTCAAAATCAGAAGAACAAAACCGACAAATTTCAGTGAAGAAAACTGAGGGGAAAATGATTTGATTAACTTAATAAAAATGAGATGATCAGCTCCTATATATACACATATCAAGTTCTAACTTCCTAACTAACTAACCACTCAAAGAGCAGTACATTTTGCCCAACTAACAAAACAGAAAATGAGTTACAAAAAATGATCATACAAATTATTTTCTGAAAACTAACTCCCCCGATTTCATTCAAAATTTGGTGCCAAAGATGGTTTTTGAGCTGCCACTTCTTATCCTATTTTCTGATCTTCTTGCTTGGATTTCTACTCCTGTTTTCTTATCATCCACTACTACAAATTAGAGCTACCATAACACTTTATTTGCAACACTTTTTAAAATGTTACAACAGCTTATAAAGTGTTACTTCAACTTTTGAAAAGTGTAACATAAATATAGTAAAATGTTACCTAAATTTTAAAAAGTGTTACATTAGATCTAATGTAACATCGCCTAAGGTAATACTTGTGAAAAATGTTACAATAAGTTCAAAATGTTAC
>JAUOBV010299042.1:0-11115 GCA_032360425.1 Rubia occidens | reverse complement strand
GTTTTATGAAGTTAGTGTCATGATGGATTGGAGAATTTGTGGTTGTAGATTCAATAATGTCTAAGAAAAAAAACTCGTGATGATGTGTCACGTTCAAAAAATAGCCATCCCGCCGATAATGGAATTTGGTTGTGATAATGATGATGGATCTGATGAGGTAGGAATAGCCAAAACACATTGTAGATCATTAGAACGTAGGATGGCTAGAAAAGAGTTAACTCTATTGATTTTCAACAAGTCGGGAAAGTGTTTGTCCAAAGATCGTGCAAAGTGTTGTAGTTAGGTTGTGAAGGTCAGAAGGACAGTGGTAGACATATGGTATGATAGTTGGCTTGAGGTACCAACAGACTATAAGGAGACCCTATGGATGGAGTGCAAGGTACCGTTATAGTGATGTTTGCCACTTAATTTTTTTATTCTCTTATTCTACATATTTACTTTCCCACATATATATATATATATATATATATATTAAATCTCATTGTTCTAAATTCACATAGAGACCATTCGACATCGATGCCCCGGATAAGGTATATCTAAGAAAGAAGGTAACAAAATTGACGTGTCAAAGTTGGCAGGAACAAAAATATACTTTGTCTAGGGACTACATATTTTCTTCAGAGAAAGGTGATCACCCGTGGATAACATACACACACATTCAACCGGAGTGATGGGATATCAACAAGAGAAGAATTTTGGAGAATGATTCTAACGTTAAGCAAGTAAAATTTAATTAAAAAATTGTTTAGATTAAGGTGTCTTTTGTGTTGACATGTCTCTAACAAGCTAACATAGGGTAAGAGAAAATAAAAACAAATAATTACCGGTTTGAATGTAATTCCTCACTAATTAAGCCGTTGGAGGTATAGATTGGCGGGAATGAAGTTAGTGCAAGAACATTTGAGAAAGATGTTGAAAGTGAAATCGAGGATGAGATTACCGAAGATGAGGAAATGGAAATTAACAACCAATGGATGTGGATAAAATTTAGAGATGTTATATATTCCTTAAAGTTTGACAAAACAAGGAGGGTATGTACGAGAAGGAGGATGAAAGTGAAATTGGGGAACGTGTGGTAAACCCTTCAACTATTTTTTTTTATCATTCATTCACATATTTCCCGTTCACATGTGCTAACATATTCTTATTATTTTGATACTTAGGAAAAATTAAAGAATGATGAGTTGGAAGGGAAATTTACACCCACGTTTAGGCATGAAATCCTTTGTGAGGCTAACAAAAACCCAACCACCCGGGGCGCATTAAGGGAGTGGGTGCATTTTTAACCCAACAAGAGGCGTTTAGAATTACTCAGTATTATGGTTGTGCACAACCATCGCAGGTCCACACATTGCAAAAATAAGCGCTTCATCAGGGAAACAAATTGAGCAACAAGACATTCTCATTCAGAAGTTGATATAATACACTGGGATTGCACTTTCCGATAATTTAGATGATTTGACACCCGATTGGAATCTGCTATCAAGAGGATCACACCATTCTCCCAAAGATGTTGAGATTAATCGAGATACAATCAATTAAAATCCTAGAGTCGAAGCTGACAACCTCAACAAGGCCATCCTCTCTAGTGATAAAAAGGTACCAATTTTACATTTATCAAATCGTTAATACGAAGTATGTGTCATGTTTACCAATTGTAATTGGTTTGATGTAGGGTTCACATGTGTATGAGCTATACATTGATCAACACATAGATGGTAGGCCACTCCATGCAGCCGATAGATTTTGGTATATGTTGATGAAACATCATCACACTGTACCACTTGCCAAAGGTTTGTCCAGAGTTTCTCTAGAGAAAGTGTTGGTGAAGGGTGCCCCGTACGTTTCCAATTCTGGACGGAGAGTACAAGAATGTTGGTCCCGCTTGTGGAATATTTCGTTTTAGGTCACATCGACTAATTTATATCCATCCTATAAGGATCGGCATTTGAAAGTCGCACAGTCAACAACACCCAAAGCAGTTCAAACAACACCAAAACCGATCCATAGGACACCTAAACCGGTCTAAACAACACCAGACAAGATTAGAAAATTAGTTCCAGGATCACAAGTCCCGAAAGACACACCGCACTTCCTACGATTGCTATATGATTGGCTTCAACTTGCACATTTTGGGAAACGATTGCGTATTTGGAGGAAAATGAGACATCATCGTGCTATAGAGTGATTTTGAGGACCTATAGAAATGTGAGAGACTTAATCAGACGCTAATGTCTATATACTGTGTGAGAGTACAATATATATATATATATATATATGTATGTGTGTATATATATAGACACACACACACACATATATATATAATTCATGTTTACTATTTATTACTTTCAAATAGTTTACAACTAATGTGATAAAATTCTTAATTTCAAGATACATGTATTTTGTATATAATCAAAAGAATAGATGTGCCGGATAGATGTGTCCAGTGATGAATCAAGAAATTGGTTGTACAAACCAAGAGGAAATCGACTACATTTGCAAAAGCCTTGGGAGGAAGGATAAGAAATTATTCACTGCGCCCTACATTGAAATGTTATAGTTACGATCTTTATTACATTTACAAACATCATTTGCGCAATTTTATGAACATAAAATTATTATTATTTTGTATAGGGACCATTGGCGATTGATTATGATAATTCCAGTAAAGAAACAAGCATCTTGGATGGATCCATTGCACTTCCAACCATCAGAAGCATTCGATAGGATTTTGGAGTCCACTATGAAGGACACTAGCAAAAATGGTGCAATCAATTTTGAAGTGGTCGAAATCAAGGTAAAAAATGGTACAATAGTTTTTTTTCCAACGGGATTCATATATGTGTTTCTAGAGGTTTCAAATTTTATGTTGTTTTAAATCAGTACAAGAAACAAACGCAAATATAGGAGTGCGGCTATTACGTAATGTTGTAAGTAATAGAGTTCATAGAAGGCGAAAAGTTGGATTTACCTGAAATCGACTAGGTAATTATACATTTGCTTCTATTAAACATTAATAGTGTCTAAATATCAATATAATATTTTCTACTAACTTGCTACTCGAAGGTTCTTCCAAAGGCAACGAGGCCCTATTCGAAAGAAGACATCAACAACGCAAGGAACTGTTTAGCTAGGCATCTCATTCTCAACCACTCAACAATTCTTGGGAACCCTAACTTGGTAGAGTAACACAATTTAGAAAAATAAGTGTAATGTGAAAGTTCGGAATAGAATTGCATTGATTCCTATTCCTATCTACTCCCTCCATCCCGGAACAATTGGCACATTTTTTATTTTCGCCCGACCCACATAAAATGTCACACTTTAATTCTTACCCAAAATGGCAAGAAAAATGTTGTAAAATTCCTACAATATTTTCTTTAACTTCAACAACTTTATTACTGGGTCCATTATTTCCCCCAAAATATCCCTACTTTTTCACAACTATTCCTTGCCACCTCAACTTGCATAAAATACTGAGCCAAATTTCAATGTATAATGTAATCCGCGACGGAGGGAGTAAAAATTATTGCTTAGTTAGCATTTTCTATAGATTTTTGTTAGCTTGGAGAATAATTCCGTGTAATGTGATACAATTGTGGCTGTGGAATGAGGCCTATTTTGAGTCTGGAAATGAAAATATTATCTTTACCATTGGAGCCGTGGGGAATTCCGAGTTCATAACCAAATTTGAGCCTTTAAATTTTTTTGGAGCCAATTCTTCTTTTGAACTCGTAAATAAAATTAACCACAAAAAAGTAGAACGTGTGAAATTATAGAGGTGGGCCGGATTGTGTGTCTGAAATGGGAAGTCCCTATCCATAGGTCCGAATTAGGGGTCCAAACTTGGTTACGAGTCTGGAACCACTCGATATTCCAATTTTGAAATGTATATCCAGGGCCGATGGAGCCTGCCTTGGCTATGAGTTCGGAACCTATTAAAGGTGGTTCCTCCTTAACTGCCTTTAATGGTTGTTTTTAAAGGTGGTTATCGAAACCAAATTTAATTGACGACGATCAAAGGCTTGACTAGATAAGGCACTTTGAAAGTGCCTTCTTTGATCTGATATAACCACCTTTAATGGTCCATTCCCCCACTAGTAAAGCCACAACCGCATAAAACTATCACGCTGACCACGATGCAGGGATCCTGGCCCACTATAGCCATAACGTTGGTCGTGGTGGACATGCTTTACATGGGCACATACCACCTAAAATTTAGGAAGAAATAACCTATAAATAGCCAAGGGACAAAATATCCAAGGTAAAGAACTACAAGAAAAAAAATCACATACTCCCTCCATCCCACTCTAAATTCCAAGGTAATCATTATCATTCTACTAAAGAAACATGTTTGATCGTTAATATGTTTACCTACATATAATAACTGCAAAAAAAGTTGATATTTAGAAACTAATTGTTAGGAAAACTTGAACAATCTCACAGATGTTAATATTATTGCTCATATACCTATTCATATATCCGGTCAAATTTTGATAGAGAATAGTGTCATAAAATTAAGTGGTTAATTGAGTCTGGGACGGATAAGTACATAGTTCCTAAATAGTAACTTTAGCATCATAACTTTTACCTTGGATCTGATCTTGGAGATTCTTGCAAGAGGAAGCGACCTAGTGCTCAACGCCGACAAAGGTCGGCACTATCATTCAAGGAGTTCATACCACATCGAGGGCACTCCTAATTCAATGCTATAATGTTTTCACCTACTATATCAGGTAATTCTAATGCCATTATTGAACTTTCTTAATCTACTGAATCTGATATACCTACTCTACAATTGGATATTGACTCTATTAATAGTAGTATTATAACTGAACTATGTAAGGATTTTGAACTGCTTGTAATCCCAACTGTAGAAAAGTTCAAACAAAATAATTTTATAGATAAAAATCCATCAGAAAAATTAGAATAAAAAAGAATCCAAAAAGCTTAGCAACCCAAAAGCCATCATAAGTCATAACTAAAATCTAAAATGATAATTTCATTGAAATTAATGCAGGGGACTCGCCTCTAATGGTGCTATGGAATAAAAAAAGATAAAATATTTGAATGGCTAATTATAAGAAGCCACAAACCTTCATTCTAAAAGATATAACGAGAAATCATTAAATTTCAATGAATTAAAGGCCGGGTTGACTGAATCTTAAAACAAGCTTAACTCCTTACTAAAACTATCAATCTCAAGAAAATAGAGAAGTCTCTAATTATAAAAGCAAACCAAAAAAGTATAACAAAAAGGATTATATTGCAACACCAAAGATGGTGATAACCCGTTCCACGTTAAACTCTACAAAACCTTTTTGATGATGGGAATGCACATATGTGTTTGGAATGCCGGGGTAAGGATAAGGGACATAAAACAATGATATCAACATAGTTCTATTTGCCATAATAGAACCAATGCTCCAACCTCATTCAACCAATAATATAGCTAAAGAAAGTAGAATTTAGCTATTTTCATTCTGAATCCCAATGTAAAATCTAAGTATTTTAGTATGACTTAGTAAAACTGAGAATTATAATGCCGGATGATGGACACATATTAACTACCATCACACATCCCTCATAAAAAAAGAATTTACTATAGGCTTTATCTATGCAAAACGCACAATTAAGGAAAGAACAAAACTTTGGCATGAACTTTTAAACTAAAATATTGAACCATCCAGTCTATTGGGGACTTTTAATGTTATTGGGTAAAAAATGAAGAGCACTTAGGCCTATCAATCCCTAATCAAATAAGTACCAAAAACATCAATAAATTTCATCTGAAATTAATTTATCTACCATTCTAACCTCCTAAAGTCTATATACTTGGACTGGTATGAGACCAAAAAGGAGAGTATGGAAAAGGCTAGATATGGGACTTTATAATCCTAAATGGTGGCCAGATTTTCAATCATCCTACATTAAATCATTACCAAGAGAACAATCTGATTACATACAACTGATCTTTAATATTGCACATAAAAATAAACAAAAAAGGCCCACATCATTCAGATTCCAACATAATTGGTTGAATCACCACACTTTTATGAAATTTGTTCAGGATGCCTAAAACGTTCAAACTGAATTAACAGGAATGAACATGCTAACATTCAAATTCAAAAACCTCAAAGGTGCAGTAAAATTCTGAAATCAAAAAGTTGTTGGGAATGTCTTTGATAAAGTTGAATGTGAGGATGTTATTCTAAAACCTTAAACTAACTTACAAATGCTAGATAACACAACAAATCAAATATCATATAACTCAGCTAAAGCCAACTTAACTCTTCAACTATCTAATCAAGTGTTTTACTTGAAACAGAAATCTAGAATTAAGTGGCTCACAGAGAGAGATACCAATTCCAAATTCTTATACCAATCTGTTAAAGTAAAGAGAGCAAATCACTAAAATCTAAAACTCCAAAGAGTAATGGTTAAACCACCAAACTGTGATTGGTGAAGATTTAGTTGGGTTCTTCATAGCCTTGCTAGATGAAGAGAACAATGACCCTTCATGGATTAACATAGCTTGGATATTACAGAATACCCTCACACATGTCACCTCTAAACTGAATATGATACAAGAAAATCATGTAACACAATCTAACCTCACTGAAAAAGTCCACAAATTGGATAGTGAGTTAGCTTATGGATCTGATGATTTCTCAGGACTCTTCTATAAAAAAAAATTAGGACATAATAAAAGATGATACTTATCAGCTGCAAATAATTTCTTCAAACTATCATCAATACCTAAATCAATACCATCAACCCTGGTAGTTTTGATACCTAACAAGTATGTTTGTTATTCTTTCAATAAATTTATACATGTAGTCTATGCAACTTTACAAATGAAATTCTATCCAAAAATATTGCAGAAAGATTAAAACGTCATATAGTCAGTCCTGAACAGTCTGCAGTTGTCTCAGGAAGAGAACTTACAAACAATGTTATTCTAATGCAGGGCATCATTAACTATTTAAATTCTAAAACTAAGGGACACGATATGATAATAAACTTAGATATGATGAAAGCCTATGATAGGGTATCATGGAACTTTTAAACAGAACTCCTGCTTCAAATAAGATTTTATGAAAACATAGTCAAACTAATAATAGGGAATATTAAATCTGCACACTTCTCCATCTTGATTAATAGATATCCAAACTGATTCTATTAGTCTTCAAGAGGCTTAAAGCGAGGAGTTCCATTATCTCCATTGGTATTCATTCTAATGGTTGAAACCTTTTCTGGGAACATTAACTTTATATTTCAGTATTCTGATCTTCAATATTAAAAATGGCCTGAAACAATGATAAAAGTCACTCACCTTTCATTTAGTGATGACACAACAATCCTTATGGAATACACAAAATCTGTGATCAAACATTTAGTAGGATTTTTTGAAATCTTATGAACTTGCTACAACACAAAAAATCAATTATGAAAAATCTTAATTTTACTATCTATTCACTCCTAAAAGTGTACAATCTTCCATAAAAATTGAAAATAACATGAATGCAGGAAAACTACCCATCAAATACTTGGGATACCCCATAATAAGAAGAAGACGAAGAAAATGTCTACATTCTGAATATGACAATATTTGTAAGACCTAGGCTTCAATCCCTGCAAAATAAGCTACTAACTGCACTAGGTAAAATCATATTAATCCTAAATGTTCTTTAATCTATAACACTACACACGATAACAACTTTAAACCAAAAAAAGATATAATTGATAAAATCCACAAAATTCAACCAAAATTCTCGTGGAATTTAAATCAAACTGACTCTTAAGATAAAAAGAATTTGGAGACCATATCAAAACCTATGCTATCTGATGGATGATACTGGGTTTTATTTTAATAATCTACACACAATGCTAAGCAACCTCTCTCTAAAATTATGGAGAAAATTACAACGGGACCACTCTTTATGGGCAAAATTCATATGGTCAACCCATGATGAGCACCATAAAAAAAATCTAAAACTTGGAAAGGAATTAAAGAAATCAATGACACTACTCATAAACAAACACTTATAAAATCGGAAGGGGATCGGTATCTTTCTGGGAAACCAGGAAGCCAATTAGACAGAAAATGATCCAATCATAGAGATATGGAACCAAAAAACTGAAAGATCTTTTCTTGACTTGATAGTGTTCCAATTTCTAAGCAATCAAATTGAACACTACCAGTTCCTTAAAGGGAAAATTATTGATCATATAAAACTTTGGAACAAAATCATCAAATCTGGCAAGAGTATGGTGACAAAATGATAGGGAAACCAACACATAATGGTCAATTTACTCTCTAACCAGTATATGAATTACCCACACCTAAAATAAACATCTTTTATATACTTATGTCTGATTTCATTCCCAAAAAGATTAAATTCACTAACTAGCACTGTTAGATATATTAGAAGACTTCTCTTTTAATATGCCATCAAAAAATTTCTACTGCAAAACTAAATCAAATGACTTGCACCAAAACTTTAATAAATGTACTGAAATCAAACAAGTATGGGAAGCTACTGACGGGATCTTCAATATTCAGATCCCACAAATTTAACTTTATATGGTATAGATATCATTACAATTGGCACTTAAAAATTTCCAACAAACAATCTTATGATCTAATTAGAATTTTCCCTTGTGTTGTGATTTGGAACATTTGGTCTGATGGAAACAAAATGATACATGATCATCAAAAGCTAAATTAGGAACTAGTAATAAGAAGAATCATGTATTAGATTAATGATATGCAGATTGTGCAAAAACTAAAAGTTATAGGACTTACAAGTTGGCTGGCCTAGACTTCTGATTTGTAGGAATACATCCATAAAGAAATTTCATAGAACTGTCCAATGGAGGCATCTGGGCATATTCAGACAGAACACTGATGGATCAGTGCTTTAGAATGATATTGTAAGTGCAGGTGCTATAATCAGAGGTAGCAAATGACAGCTTATTAGCTTATTACGTCTGCAGCATAGCAACTTCCAAACTGAACAATATTGCAAGTTGAAACAATAGCCCTAAAGTATGGAGTCGAGATAACAGTTATGAAGCAAATGAAATGCTTGGAGGTTGAATGTGACTCTCATGTACCATGGTCTTAGTATAATATAACTCTCAATTTATCTCCTCCACCTCACCGAAAGCAACCAATAAAAAAACTACTCCATTTTCCCTTCTAGAATGGTAGAAATAATTGTCCTTACTATTCATGGACCCCATTTAATTTCTCTATCCTACTCATTAATCTTATATTTAATATTTAATTAATATAAATTTTCCAACCAAAAATAAATTAAAATGTGTAATTTTAATAATACATTTTAAAAAATTAATTTAATTTCTTAAAATTTAATTTTTGAAAAAGTGTAGAAATAACCCTATTAAATTTCAAAAGTGCATATATAACCCTATAAAATCGGAAATTGTGAAACTAACCCTAAGTTTTTGTAAAATTGCGCAGTTATACCCATTTTACTCAATTCCGACATTGACTCAATGAAGTCAATGGTTGACCAACCATAAAAAGTCAAATTACCCCGGTACTCAAAACTAAAAATATAATGACAATTATAGCCCAAACTTCTTCTTCTGCTAATATATCGTGACCACCACCACCGCCCAGAAACCCTAACCTGCCAAGAATCCAAAATCCACTGCACTTTCCTATTTCTGTCACAAACCGAACTCCGCCACCCATGCAGAATACTTCGCTTCCCAAAACCACCATCGAAACCTCCGCCCTGAAAGAAATTTTTTGACCAGGCAGGCAGTCTTCGAGAAACCTTCAAACCAGTCAGCAAAAATTTAGTCAAACGAAAAACTCCTTGAAAACACCTCGTTGATACCTACTCTCATCTCTTGGAGCTTTGCGTATGCAAAAGTGCCCTACATCAAGGCCGAAAACTTCACACTTTAATTATAAAATCAAACTTTTTGGATGAAGTTTTTATGTACAAAACTCGTCTTAATGTATGGAAAATGAGGCTCATATTTTGACGCACAGAAAGTCTTCGACGCCCTACCACAATCCTCTGTCGTGCTCCACCTCTCCCCCGCCACATTCCACCCCCTCCGCCCTGAAACCTAGCCCTGCTCTTAATGACCAATTTGAGAATTTGAGATGGAAGTGATTAATGAATGGAGATAGGTTGAAGAGATTTAAAATGGAGATGGGTTGAGAAAATGTTGATCAGAAGAGGTAAGGGTATGGATAGAGTTGTCTTTTATTTTCTTTTTATTTTTCTTTTAAAGTTTTTAGCAAGAGTATAATTGTCTTTTCACATATTTTCATCCAAATTGACCATTGACATATGGGTCAACGAATTCCAGGGTTACATTTACATTTTCAAATTTTACGGGGTTATATCTGCACTTTAGAACAAATCATAGAGTTAAAAATTTATTTTTCTCTTTAATTTTATATTTAATTTTATATTTTTAATTTGAAATGGAAAAAAATAGTCCCTCCGTCCTACTAAAATTTGTTTATTTACTTTTTTTACGATCTTCATTTATCATGTTTGACCGTCAATGTTTCGAACTACATACTCTCTCTGTTTCTCTATTTGTGGCATCGTAGGTATATGTACTTGAATTTAGGTGAAGAAAATAAGTGGATGAAACCGAATGTAGAAAGTAAAAAAAAGTAGAATAAGTGAATCAAATTGAAGGAATTTTTTCAAAAATGGAAAGCGTGTCATTTTTAAAAAATGTCAATAAGGTACTTGTGCCCCAAACAGAGAAACAGCCGAAGAATTACAATTTTGTATAAAAATACTGATACTTAGAAACTAGATATTAAGATAAATTTAAGAAGAACTCACATGATTTTTTAATTATATATATATACTCCTCCGTCCCTCTATTTCTGTCTTACCAGAAAAAAAATCATTTTTTAAAAGTCATTAAAATAGCATAAAAATAGTTTGTGAACAAAAAATTATTTCATTTTTTTTACATTCAAAATTTTGCCAAAAATGAAAGACAATAATATAGGGACACCAAATAAGAAAATTTGCCTATTTTTGAAGTACTTGGCCTGCTTGTTTCTATTTTGGATTCTAATTCTAAATCCTTTTCTTTTAG